>JAODAL010011313.1:0-100591 GCA_025379985.1 Phyllomedusa bahiana
GTGTGTGACACTGGATGGGCAGCTGTGTGTGTTGACAATGGGATGGGCAGCTGTGTGTGTGTGACAATGGGATGGGCAGCTGTTTGTGTGTGACACTGGGATGGGCAACTGTGTGTGTGTGTGTGACGCTGGGATGGGCAGCTGTGTGTGTGTGACGCTGGGATGGGCAGCTGTGTGTGTGTGACAATGGGATGGGCAGCTGTGTGTGTGTGACACTGGGATGGGCAGCTGTGTGTGTGTGTGACACTGGGATGGGCAGCTGTGTGTGTGTGACACTGGGATGGGCAGCTGTGTGTGTGTGACACTGGGATGGGCAGCTGTGTGTGTGTGACACTGGGATGGGCAGCTGTGTGTGTGTGACACTGGGATGGGCAGCTGTGTGTGTGTGACACTGGGATGTTGTGGGGCGGGGCGATGGAGTTGGCAGAGGGTGGGTTTGACGTGGGGGCGGAGAGATGGGGTTGATGTCAGGGGGGGGGGGGGCCCAGATGCTTCACCTGTATGGGGCCCTGAAATTTCTGATGGCGGCCCTGCCCATCACCATCACCTAGCTCCAAGGACCCCACCGCCCCGCCACGGCTTACACAGCCACTGTAACCAATAAACCCAGCCATATGTAACCAACAAACAAAACTATAGGGAGGGAGGGTGGGAATTTAGTCCCCTGGGCGTGTCTGCTTCCTGGGGCGGTGGGGCTGGATATACGCCAGCCGCGTCCGTAGCTCCGCCCACCCGATCGCGTCACGCAGGGTCATGGGGGGTTCCTCCGCCTTCACAGGCTCCCAGTCCGGCCCCCGTCTTACAAACTCTACGCAAATGTTGTCATCACCCAGATTTGATCCCAGGTAACAGGAGCTGCAGAGCACTTAGAATATACTTTTTTTGGTGGTGAGAAAGTCACCCTTGATTTCTACTAAAGGTGACTGTTAGCTGAGGCTTTATTTTAATCTGACTCACAGACAACCAAATTTTGCATCTATAGTGTATATTTTGCAACATCTATAGTGTATGTTACAGAAGTCTATGTATACGGATTTAGAAATTCATTGACTTTACACTTTACTAATAGCATCACCACATTTTGTTCCCAAATCAAAGCATTTAATAAATTCCCAATAAGGTTAAATATTGTAACATCAAAGGCTGCTGTTCTCACTCTTTCCACTGATTATTAAGTGGCTTTGCTGGCCGATAACCTCCGTCTACCCCAGCTCCTAGCATGTATGACCATTGAGCTGGAAAAAAGTGAAAGAGAAAGTCCCATTTTTTGTGAATGCTCGGCAGGCCAGTGAAAGCGTATTTAATCTGGTACACCTGCTCATAGCTTTGATGGCATCGGCAGCTGTCTGACTGCCACAGCATCTTCTGTGATTATGAAACAGTAAAATAAAGGGGTTGAGTGCTCGCTGCTTAAACATGCAGTTTATGCCTTCTGTACTATCTCGTTGCAATTTCTCCTGCCCTTTAATTAAAGCATTCTGACTAGAAGGAATTGTACATAGACAAAAACATGTATTCTATTTATAGTGCCTACATAATTATAAAACAAGCGCTTCATAACATCTCTAACCTATATATGTAAGAATATATTCTCCTATAGATAAACCACCATTATATTATGTCCCTCTTGCTAGCTATTTTAAAGGGATTGTCTTGGAAAAACAACAGCCTTCTTTTTATTTGCTCTTTTAGGGTATTTGGACACCATGTGTAATGCAAATGATGAATCAAACTAGAATGTAAAATCACCCTGGTAGTAATATCTGAGTGCAAAGAGCTTGGTAAAAATCCCATGTCTATGACTAGCTTATCCCCTTAAAGGGGCTGTCTCATTGCAAGGATTGCTTTTTATGTTAAAGATCTTGCAAAAACAAGTCACTTTGCAATATATAGTTACATAGTTAGTACGGTTGAAAGAAAACACTTGTCCATCAAGTTCAACCAAGGGTGGGGAAAATGTGGGTGAGGGAGAGAGACAAGGACTTTAAGCCTAGCCGCACCACTGGTTAATGCCCTGAAACCCACAAGGCAAAAACCAATCTGCTCCAGTGGAGAATAGGGCGACATGTATGAATGGGCTTTTCGCCTGTTTTTTGGCGTAACCTGCGCCTCCCTGCCCCGAATCCGCTGTCGGACGCAGGGATGCAGTGTTAGGAGCAGCGTTCGCCACTTTCAGCTGCGCCGCGCATGAAGGGGCGTGCAATGGGCGCAGTGTCGGGCGCGGTGAAGGCGTTCCGGGGTGGGATGCGGCGCGCTCGAAAACTCCGAGGCATGTACGATCGCGACTCGGCAAAGTGCGGCGCATTGCAGCGCTCGCCAGCTCCGACAGTCAGACCTAGTTGATTCTGGTCTAAATGCTCCGGCGGAGGCGAAGTGAAGCGAGAACGTAACATGACAGGAAACATATAGAAGATCGCAAGAGAAATCTCATCTCTCGGCTCCGTGAGGCATGGAGTATGATTCCCAAAAAATCGCCTTTATAAAGGCGTAAAACATCAGAAAAAGAGCTCAAACCTTATTAAATAAAAAAAAAAAAAAATTACTTTCCAAAAATCTAGAACGGCGCTACATCAGGAATTAGGATCGTGGAAATCGCCGGGAAATACAGTAATTCAAATTCTGTAAGCTATTCTCATTGGTCGGCAGAGACCAGCCAATAAGAATAGGAGTGACAGGGACCCATTATAACCTATGGAGAAGTATTGACCAATCAAAATCAAAGGCGGGACAGTTCAAAATACAGTAAAAATGCAGAAAAGAGCTGATTGATTGAGCTAGCAGGGGCTTGGCAATCCTGGCCAATCAGAATAGGAGCGACAGGGACCCATTATAACCTATGGAGAAATATTGACCAATCAAAATCAAAGGCGGGACAGTTCAAAATACAGTAAAAATGCAGAAAAGAGCTGATTATTTGAACTAGCGGGGGCTTGGCTATCCCGACCAATCAGAGCGCGAACTACTTGTCCCATTGTAGTCAATGGAGAGATCGGGGCAACGAAATCTAGGCTGTCAGCGCCGTGCGGCATGGAGTATGATTAAAAAAATCGTTTTTATTAAGTGTAAAATATTATCTGAAAAAGAGCTGAAACCTTCTATAAACATAAATCAATCAAATAACTAACAACGCGTTTGTCGTCGAGACCGGCGCTACATCAGGAATTGCGATACAGAGAATTGCCGGGAAATACAGTAATTCAAATTGTGTAAGCTCTTCTCATTGGTCGGCAGAAACCAACCAATCAGAATAGAAACGACAGGGAACCATTATAAGCTGTGGAGAAGTATGGACCAATCAAATGAAAAGGAGGGACAGTTCAAAATACAGTAAAAAAAAGGCAGAAAAGAGCTGATTGGTTGAGCCCAGGCGGCAGATATGAATCCACCAATCAGATGTAGTGCGTCTATTTTGAATGGAGAAAGAAGGGCGCGATAGAAGAGCGCCCTAAAAGTTATTATTGTGTATGGGAAATATTCTAGGACTGTGATTGGTTGGGGAGAAGAGGGGCTCGTCCAGCTTAGCCAATCAGCGGCTTAGCTACTTTCTCATAGAGTTCTATGGGGAAAAGAAATGCAGAGCGAGCTCTGTTTGTGATTGGCTAATTTAAAAGAGGCGCGGTTATTTGAACCAATGGGAGAGCGAGCGACGCTCTTATGGGTTTTCTAATGCAATCTGTAATAAAACTGTACGTGCCCGAAATAAAATAATAAGACTCCCGAAGTTGTACCGAACTGTATATAAAATGATCAATAATATGGGGGTAACGAAAAAAAAAATATTAATTCAATAAATTTATTTTTATTTCTTTATTTTCGTTACACCCATACTATTGATCAGTGGCTAACGAAAATAAAGAAATAAAAATTAATGTATTGAATAAATATTTTTTTTTAGTTACTCCCATATTATTGATCATTTTATTTACACATCGGTACAACTTCGGGAGTCTTATCATTTTATTTCGGGCACGTACAGTTTTATTACAGATTGCATTAGAAAACCCATAAGAGCGTCGCTCGCTCTCCCATTGGTCCAAATAACCGCGCCTCTTTTAACTTAGCCAATCACAAACAGAGCTCGCTCTGCATTTCTTTTCCCCATAGAACTCTATGAGAAGGTAGCTCAGCCGCTGACTGGCTAAGCTAGATGAGCCCCTCTTCTCCCCAACCAATCCCAGTACTAGAATATTTCCCATAGATAGTAATAACTTTTAGGGCGCTCTTCTATCGCGCCCTTCTTTCTCCATTCAAAATAGACACACTACATCTGATTGGTGGATTCATATCTGCCGCCTGAGCTCAACCAATCAGCTCTTTTCTGCATTTTTACTGTATTTTGAATGTCCTGCCTTTGATTTTGATTGGTCAATATTTCTCCATAGGTTATAATTGGTCTCCGTTGTTCCTTTTCTGATTGGTTGGTTTCTGCCAACCAATGAGAAGAGCTTACAGAATTTGAATGACTGTATTTCCCGGCAATTCTCTATATGCCAATTCCTTATGTAGCGCCGGTCTCGGCGAAAAACGCTTTGTTAGTAATTTGATTGATTTATGTTTATAGAAGGTTTCAGCTCTTTTTCAGATAATATTTTACACCTAATAAAAATGATTTTTTTAATCATACTCCATGCCGCACGGCGCTGAAAGCCGAGATGTCATTGCCCCGACCTGGCCATAGACTATAATGGGACAAGTAGCTCACGCTCTGATTGGCCGGGATAGCCAAGCCCCCACTAGCTCAGCCAATCAGCTCTTTTCTGATTTTCACTGTATTTTGAACTGTCCCGCCTTTGAATTTGATTGGTCAATGTTTCTCCATAGGTTATAATGGGTCCCTATTCTCCTATTGTGATTGGCCAGGATTACCAAGCCCCCGCTAGCTCAACCAATCAGCTCTTTTCTGCATTTTTACTGTATTTTGAACTGTCCCGCCTTTGATTTTGATTGGTTCATACTTCTCCATAGGTTTTAATGGTTCACTGTCGCTCCTATTCTGATTGGCTGGTTTCTGCCGACCCATGAGAAGAGTTTACAGAATTTGAATTACTGTATTTCCCGGCAATTTGCAATATCCAAATTCCCGATGTAGCGCCATTCTTGATTTTTGGAAAGTGATTTTATTTATCTATTTTTTTTTAGTAGATTTGAGCTCTTTTTCAGAGAATGTTTTACACCTAATAAAGGCGATTTTTTGATTCATACTCCGCACGGACATCTTTAATGATACCTCGCTGTTTTCCAGCCTGTTTTGAATCGGAATACATGTGAGGCGCAGTCCCGCACTGCGCCTAAGTCCTGCACTTCACCCCACACACTGGCGAGGCGTGGCGGACCTTTCCCCGCATGTATGAGCGCACCTCCTCGGACGGCGAATATTAGGCGCAGCCCCGCACTGCGGCTTAGTCCCCGCACTGCGCCGCACACTGGTGAGGCGCGGCGGACTTTACCTGGTATGTATGAGCGCACTACCTCGGGCGGCGAATCTTAGGCGCAGTCCCGCACTGCGCCTAAGTCCCCGCATTGCGCCTCACACACTGACAAGGCATGGCGGACTTTATATGAAATGTATGAGCGCGCCTCGGCGCCGACATAAATTAGGCGCAAATTTCGCCGGAAAACTGGCGAAAAGATGCGCTCCGACGTGGCGAGCTTCATACATGTCGCCCTATATCTCTGACCCCAGAGCCTCCACCAGACAGGATCCAGAATTTTACATAGCAACTTACACATTAATATTCTTTAGTTCCAGGTAGGTATCTAAGCCTTTCTTGAAACTCTCTACAGTTCCTGCTGTGACCAGCTCCTCAGGCAGGGTATTCCACAGATTCACAGTTCTTACAGTGAAGAACGCTCTTCTTCTCAGGAGATTGAATCCTTTTTTCTCTAGTCGAAGGGAATGTCTGCTTGTCTTTTGAGGGGGCTTCACTTGAAATAATTTTTCCCCATACTTTTTGTAGGGACCACTTATATATTTATATAAATTAATTATGTCCCTCCGAAGCCATCTTTTCTCAAGACTAAATAAGTTCAATTCTACTAACCTCTCCTCATAACTAAGATGCTCCATTCCTCTTATAAGTTTGGTTGCTCGTCTTTGTACTCTCTCTAGCTCCATTACATCTCTTCTATAAACTGGGGCCCAGAACTGAACAGCATATTCTAAGTGAGGTCGCACCAATGCTTTGTACATGCTTTGTATGCTGTGTCCATTAACAGATATATATTCTGAGATATCCAATCTTGTATGGGCTGCATCAGCTCCTCAGGTCTCTATAGCTACAGACCTGTTTGATCTCTCATGATAGGCTGCCAGCACTGGTTGCTATAGCTACAGACCTGGCTTCTACTATAGCCTAATAGAAGCCAGTAAACACAAACTTAATTCAAAGTGAAACCAAAAAAACAGGACTGAGGTAAGATGAATCAATGTAGTCAGACAACCCCTTTAATGATATATTTTTAGATTTTTCTCTTTCTTTTTCAACTCCAATAGTTATAACTTTTTAATTTTTTTTTCAGAAAAAGCCATGTGACAGCTTATTTTTTGATTGATGAGTTGTATTTTTAGTGTTATCTTTTAGTTCACCATGTGATGTATTAAACAGCCCCCAAAAAAGAAATGAATGGGAATTGGGGGGAAAATGCAATGTCGTAGTTTTTAGGGTACTTTCATTTTCAGTTCACTGTATGGAATAAGAAGCACGTTCAAAGGCATGTATGAACGGGGTTGTGCCAGATATCTGGCCTCTTTTCAGCCCGATATCAGGCGCAGACCCGTTTGCTTCGCTCAAATCCCTCCCGTACACCATTATCAGGCGCATTATATAGCGCCTGTGATGCATTGTAATGCGCCTGATATCAGGGGGCATGTGGAAGTCGGGCCGCCCTAGAACCGTAGCTACATAATTATAGCTTTGCTACGGCATTTCTAGGCGCATTACTGTTGGAATAGGTATACTACTTTGAAAGTAGTATACCTGATCCAGAAATGTCATAACAAGCGCTAGAATGCGCCTAATTTATGACCCGCTGTAGAGCAGGTACATAAATCAGGCGCATTCTATACTAATATTATGCGCATGAAATTTGGCGTTAACACGCCAAGTTTCATACATGTCACCCGTTACCTTTATTCTGCAGATCTGTGTTATTTTAGCAATACCAAACTTATATATATATATATATATATATATAAATAATATTATATATAATATATATATATATATATTTTTTTTTTTTTTTTTTTTTTACTCTTTTTCTTAATATAGTGTGCATTGTCATATTCTGAGACTAATAGAAAAATATAAAATGTGCCAAAATTGCATTTTTGCACAAAAAAGGAATAAAAAGTGATCAAAAACTCATGTATCCAAATATGAAAATGTCTATTTCATCCCGCAAATAAACAGCTCTATCAAACAAAAAAATTAAACTTTATGGCTCTACTGTTTTGTCACATAAAAGCATAATTTTTAAAACATTTTTAAGTGGAAAATATGATTCATTCATGTGAGGAGGGGCCTGTAAATAGGGATGTATAATGAAAAATGGGTGCATAGATCCTTAATTTGATTATGTAAGTAGATGTAAGTAGGAATAATTTTTGGTAGCATGCTATACCACAAGCAACACCACTAAGTATCTTGTTGTTAAAAAGTGATGGTCCACAATCATGAAGAGTAGCTGTCCAGAGAAGGGGCCTCAGGCTGAGTTTTTGCACCAGAGCCTCTGCCTGTGTTATTACTTAATATGCATGAGTTCTGACTATAATTTAGTGCTGGGTTATTGACTCTATTATTGCACCTCAGATCTGATAACCAACACCATTCTAAATACACTGTATGTGATTGCTTTTTACAATAAAAGGATGTTTGTGATCTTTGCTTGTCCTACCACATGGATTATTTATAGCTTTACACACTCGCAATACATGCATGTATGCATACAATAATTTCAGTTCTCTCTAGGGAAGTAAGTGATATTTTACTAATAAAAAGTATGCATACAGCACTAACAATAGTGTGGAGCTGGTAGCTACTCTGTAGCTCAATCAGTGTCCCTTGATCTCTTATTATACCTATAAAACTTTCAATTTTCGCCTCTGCCTCTCTCCCACTGCCTGCTCCTCCTCCTACATTTTTGCTGTCAGCCCCAATCTGCAGCTGCTGTCTCTCAACACCGAAGCTGGTAATTCGAAAGTCTCAGTTGATCACGACTCCCGCAGAACAATCTGTAATGTATGTTAACAACTGCGTTGTGTAGTCATCCATCTTCATAGAATAAGGGCCTTTCAGTGAAGTACTAAGCTGCACAGCCAGGGATAGGGAGGACCTGTCTGAAGCCTGATTAATAAAGGTCTGTATAGTTTAAAGAAAAGTCAGATAAACAGGACATAATCAGTGACGTATCCAAACCAGAATCATTTCTTTTTATTTCTTTTTACAATGTACTGATCTGTATAACAAAGAAGCAAGCAGTTCCTATTATAGTATAGCCTCCATAGGTCCATATGTCCACCAACATGCATCCCCTCCTTCTGCTTATAGAAAACATCAGAAGACATCTGAGGGCAGGATGTAATCAGGGCCATTATTCATTACCTTGTTTGCAGATTTTAAAACAGCTTAAAAATACGTAAAATGAGCCGTTCGTACAGTAGATGTTAACACGCAAATTGTGGGCTGCACAATATCTTAAAGGTTGATGAGGAGCAAGGGGAATGTAGAGCAGCTCTTACTCCTAAGGCACGGGGTTCCGGCAGCCGGCTGGCCACATAGACATGCATTAGTCGCATCGCGTAATCGGCGCAAGCAATTGACGTGTCACTTATCTCCCTGCGCGTACAATACGATCGTATTGTACGAGCGGGGAGAGGAGGCGTAATCCATAGTTCTCTATGAGAGCTATGGATTACCGTAATCATGGGCCGCATTTCACCGCTTATTAAGCGCAGTACGCGAAATGTGCTCTAAAATAAGCCGCGTGAACATACCCTTGGGGGGGAAGCTGCATGGTGAAAAATATCAAACATGAGTTATTAGTAGAAATCACACAAGCTCACAACCCACATCAAGGGTCCTCATTGTCCCTACACTAACTTTACTAGCAGTTGACTTTGTTATTGTTATTTGTTTAGTAAATTGCTATTCCAACTAATGGCCTGAAAAAAGTAATAATATGATGTACCACTTATATTTAAATATATCCCTGGTTGGCTCCAAACATAGGTCTCCACACCTATTCAATATATACTTCAAATAATTTATGGGCCACCTTTACAAAAATTTCTTTGAAAACATCAGAACATTTTTATTTGCATCAACAAGCTGATAAAATCAAGTAAAACTGTGATATAATTATACTTGCTGCGATCCACCTCTCACTCGGTGTTGAAGATTCAGTTCCATAGGGAATCCAGCAAGAAGCTTATGCGGTCGGAGTGTCCGTATCCACGTAAACAACACTGTACGGGTGAACCATAAAGCAGTATAGTAGCAATTTTTCTACCCTGAGCAAGGGCTAACGAGGAGTTACAGAGCGTAGAAATCATTTGAAGCTGAAAAAAGTAATACCACAGCTGCATTTCCTTTTAAATTTGATCCAGTTGAAATCTGGCAACTGGGAAAGCTGTGCATCGAAAATAAAAGTTGTCACACTCTCTTTGAAATCTATATTCAGTGGCCTGGAATTTCTTGGGCCCACCAGGAATTTATTCCGAGGGCTGACCATTCATCTAGACAGAATATTCGCACATCTATAGTTCTATTAATTGCTTCATAAACTTTGTTAGTAGTAGTTCTGCTCATGTCTGATGATAACCTATTTTATGTGATATATTACTCCAATGCTCTACATTTCTAGTTCCCAAGCAACGTATTTGTTTAAAACTATGGCATACTTTCTTCCTAACAATTTTGTGCGGGTTCTTAGTTACTGAACTGAATCTCCAACTCACTGCATGCCAGGAGAACTGCAACTCCATGACACTAATCAAGTGATTACTGTAAGTTTCCTTCTATCTTTTTACAGATCAAACTATTGGAAAATAACTCTATTTAAAGACAAGGGCCTGCCACATACTTTTGAGTTTTTGTACAACCTGCTTGCGACCTACATGCAACTCGTATATAACCTTGTCCAACACTCATACATTTCTCAAAATAGAGCCATAACACTCTTACAGAAGCTGCCCTTATGCATGACTAAAAGGGCCACTTTTATCAAATATGGCTAATAGTAAAATGTCTATGTTGCTCATGGCAGCCAACCACATATCAGCTCTGATTGGTTACTGTGGGCAACAAGGACAGACTTACTACTAGACAGTTTTGATAAATGAGGCTCAATATTCTTACATTTATGAGCATATCTATAGACCTGGAGTCCAGAGGTTGAGGAGACACACACACATCACCTATTTTAGGAAATAACAGTCTTGTGGCTGTCTGCTATTAGGCACTGTTATGTGAGCTTTTTTAAATATGGCGCTGATATTCCTACCTATACTAATTATAGCTACTTTAGCTGTTGTTTTAGTTTCCTGTCATTTGGTGGGAGAAGCCCTTAATTTAGTTATGTGTCCATATGAAATCTCAATAAACCACTGACTATGTTATCTGTGTGTAGCACAGAACTAAATAGTCACACCTAAGGTATCATGGATTTATTGTGCACGCTCTGAGTGAAAAGTAGAGTTGTGCTCTGGATTCAAGAAAATATTAAATTTGTCCTGAATGTAAATGATTTGATTTGGACCAATTGAAATGTTGGCAAAAATTGCCTCAAAATCGACCCTGATGCTATCCCTAATGATATGTTAGGGTTTTAAGGGTTAACTTACTGTTGTGTAGTGTTCCCTGTCCAGTGTCACTTCCAATGTGATGTCCGATGTCGCTTTCGTTTACCATAACATAGGTCACCTCTCTGTTATAGTAACCAGCAGTGATGTTGGATGTCGGATGTGACATTCAAAATTATTTCTGGTTACCATAACATAGGTTAACCCAATATTATGGCAACAGGAATTGACCTTGGACAGGATGGTGAATGAGAAGTTATGCCGTACCAGGAGTACTGAGGAACAGTAAGTTAACCCCTCAAATTCAATTTAGGGTTAGGTTAGGTTAGGTTTTTTCACAAGATGGATCAAACCAGTGTCAAACCAAACAGGGATCTATTCAATCAACACTAGTAAAGACAATGTAGGATTAATCTGCAGGCCTATTTAAAATTACAGATAAAACATTGTGATTCAGCATTTGATAAGGGTGTTAAACCCATTTACACTGAGGATCACATTAGCATTATGGTTGGCCTATTGGTGGGCCTTGGAAGATGGCTGGTATGGACTGTCACAGCTGTGCCATTGCCTGTTAGGCTATGTCCACACGGCATAATTGCGGGGCGCATAGTACGCCCACAATTACGCCGGGTGTTTGGGAGTTGCGCTGATCAGCACGTACTCCCGCGAAACGGGGATGGTGTGGGTGTCAGCCCACTGGCCCCATTGACTGTCATTACTCGCGGCACTTACACGACATGTCAATTATCTTCCCGCGGGTACAATACGATTGTATTGTAAGCCAAAGAAGAGGAAGCGTAATTCATAGTTCTTTATGAGAACTTTGGATTACCATAATTTCAGCATGCATCTTGCTTGACTTAGAGTGCAAATATGACGTGAAATGTGCACCCAGATTTGACCCTTAGCCTGTGAATTGCTGAACAGAGTAGTGCAGAGTTGCGCATCGAAGCTTCGAATCCGAGACAGCACTCCTCTCCTAGCTAGCACCATACCCAGTTCATACCCTGTGTCTAGGCTCCCGTGGGCCACATAAAATAATGTGGTGGGCCGTATTTGGCCCACGGAACTTGAGTTTGACACATGTGGTATACAGTATGGCTGCCACATGACAAACTCTTACTCTGCTCCATTTATGTAGACTATAAGCTTATGTGAATTGTTCTCACAGCAACACATTTATTTTGTACTGGGTTTTAACAGCAAAGTCAATGTTATGGCCTTTTTGTGAATCAAGGAATGTTAACATAACTAGGTCTTTGTGTTTTTCTAGTGATCATTACTTTCTAAAGCTTTCTTTAAATAGAGGAAACATACCCTGAATGAAATATGTCGTTGCACGGCCTTGCACAGTGCTTCCAACCTGTTTGTGCTTTTCAAGCTATGCAAGGCTGATGCTTAACAATCATTCTTACTCAAACCCTCCACAATCTATGGAGACGAATGAAATAGTAAGTTGAGTGCTCATGTCCCTGCCATTGTCACGTCTTATGGCAAAGGTTGTTATTATTTGTTAAGTACAGTTGACTTTTTGTATGCGTTATAACAGCAGAATACATGCGGTATAATTTGTGTATGTCTGGATGTCAACAACCTCTTTCAATTTGGAGGTGAGAGACGGCCATGTGGTCAACGTCTCACACCTCCTAATGTTGTAAGGCATCTAGAGCTACAGAGATGCTTGCAAACTGTGGAATACATTTAACTCTGCAGCTGTTCACATGGTGAAAGGATGTGAAATAAAAGACAGATAAGCAAAATAATGGCCACTTGTGCATTTCCATAATTATAGTTATCTTGTGTAGTCTGTAGACCTTTAAAAAAGACGCCCATTTTCACTGTCTAGAAATGCAGAACAAATACTCCCAATCTCATGACTTTGTCACAGTCACATCTATCTCACGAGTTCACAAGAAATAGAAATGTCGGACAAGCTCCAAAGACCCTCCCTTAATGTGATATAAGTTTAATGGGGTGAATGTCTTCAAGTTCCCAAAACTCTAATGTTATCACATTTTATGCAATTAGGTAGACATTGAATAACTCAGAAAATTGTAGCATCTGAGCTGACCAATCAAGGCTTGATTAGAAGTAGAGCTTGTTGCCATGGAGACCTGTTTTCATAATGCTAATAATGATGGCTCTTGGTAAAGCAGAGGACATTGCATCCATTAGAATGGCTCTCACTAGTTTAACCAATGAAATTATCTGAAATTTCTCGGTAACCTTTTCTCCCTTGAAAACTGAATCAGTGATTGCATGTGAAGCAGTAGGGGTAATTTAAGAACAGTTATTTCATGTCAGACAGAGGACAATTTACAAGAGCAGCTAAATAAGGAGCATTTAACCCTTAGCTTGCTCAATCGCTTGAGTTACAGAATGTCTTAATGCGTTCGTATTAGTATGATTAGCTAACATACACATTGATAATGTCACAATTTAGTATCGATTGACTAAGTTTAAAAAGTGCATGAAAATAGTGAAAACAACAACATTCTATTTATAGAATGCTTTTTGTATACGAATCTTTTAAAGATATGATATACTGTTTATTGCACAGCTGTATCCAACATAGTATATCAACATTATGTATCTTTTTTAGTTGCATTTATAAAACAAAAGCTCATGTTTTCATTTCCGATGTTAAAAGCAACAGTGTATTATTTATAGCTACAGTATATTATAAGTAAAAATAATAGTAGTCACAGTCATAGAAAGGCTAGGTCTACACAGCATTGGACAGAAAACTTACTGAAAACCAAATCCTAAAAGTGTTCATAAAATTTAGCTTTTTCGCATGTCAAAAACAGCTCAAAAAGTGACCAGTTTTGGCATACTTTCCATTTTGTGGGAAAATGCACAGCATTATAATAGCTGTGGATTTCTGCAAAAAATGTGCCAAAAAACGTCTAGCGGTTTACATAGACTTTATTAGTAAATTTTCTGCCCTGCTCTTTCGTTTGTTGCAACATGTTACAAAAAATAACCTAAAGCAGTAATGAGCAGAACAAAAAACATTCTTTGGAAACTACAGAACGTTTTTACTATTAGGGCATGTCTCCACGGCAAGGGTTTTCGGCCGGTTTTTCAGCCGGTTTGCGGTTTTTCAGACCGCCTGAAAAACCGGCCGAAAATGAGCACAATGGTGCTCTATGCAAAACCTGTGCAGCAGTCCCCACTGCACAGGTTTTGCCGTCGGACGGTTTTGTCGCCGGCGGTCCGGCAGCAAAACAGTGTAGAAGCGCAATCTTCCGTCCGGTTTCCAGACGGAAGATGTGCTTCTCCATGGGAGGGTGGAGGGCTCTTCTCTGCTCATCGCGGAGAAAAGCCGTCCCCCCCCACGGCCGTGGGGACGGCCGCAAAACAGGACAAATACCGGCCGGCAAACCGGTCGGTATTTGTCCTGTGCAGTGGGAACGCGCCCTTAGGGTGCGTTCACACGGTAAAGCACAAAAACAGCTCTGTTTTTGCCTCTCATTTCAAGCGGTTTTTCGACTGTTTTGGGACTGTTTTTGTCACAAAACCGGTCTGTTTTTCGTCTGTTTTCGGTTTTTGAACTGTTTTTGGTACTGTTTTTGTCCCGGTTTTCCCAGCGGTTTTTAGAATGTTTTTGGACTGTTTTTCAACCTCCAAAAACACACCCATTATAGGTGGGATTATTCTTCACTTTTATTTGCAAAAACCGAAAACCGCCCAAAAACCGCGTCAAAAACCGCCAGCTACGTTTTGAGCGGTTTACATTGACTCCAATGTTAATTTTCCGTCTAGAAACCGGTCGAAAGATTGTGCTTGTTCAATGTTTTGCGGTCCGCCGGCGGTCTGAAAAACCGCCCGGCGGAACAACCGTCCGGTGGTGACTGCTGGGCGGTTCAATGTTTTGCGCTCTGCCGGCGGTCTGAAAAACCGCCCGGCGGAAAACCGTTCAGTGGGGACTGCAGGGCGGTTTTTCAATTGAAGTCTATGGGAGAGAGTTTGTTGCAGGTTTTCTGATGGTTCCTAAAACCGCAAACCGTTGGAAAAACCGTCCAAAAACCCTTGCCGTGGGGATATGCCCTTAAAGTCTATTTTGTCATTTTTTCAGCAGTTTCAGAAAATGAAAAATGCTGAAAAAAAACGACCGAAAATGTGTGCAGTGGAGACATAGCCTAATAGTCATATACCTATCATTTATATTACTATCATTTTAGCATTTATTATTGTCACAATCATCTACTTTGTGCTATGTGTATGTCACAGATAGTAAAGCTGCACACATAAAATACTTTATCTATAAATAATACATATTTTTTAAGCAAAAATAAAAGTAGTATAGTAATTGTCATATACCTATTACTTATATTACTATCATTTTAACATTTATTATTGCCACCATCATCTAATTTGTGCTATGTTTATGTTACAAATAGTAAAGCTGCACACAAGAAATGTATTATTTTTAGATACAGTATTTTTAAATAAAAATAAAAGTAGTAATAGACATAATCATATACCTATATATATACATCTACAATGTGCTATGGTTGTAGCAAAGCTTAACCTGACCGCAATCTAATGAATTTTTCTGTCATCTGCTCTTATCCAAAAGCAAAACCATTGAAAAGTTTTAAAATGGTTGAGATAACATTCTGTCCAATGATATCATTGATAGATTTCACACGTGCGGCACCAGTTCTCTGGAATATGCTATCGCGGGCGATCAGGCACATTCACAACCCTCACAGTTTTAAGAGGGCCCTGAGAACACATCTTCTCAGTCTGGCCTACCAAGATCCCTAATTGCTATCACACCTATCTGTCACTCCCAACACTAGGGCACTCACAGGCACTTATCTGTATATAGATGTACTGTCAGGGTGGCAGGTTCATCCATTTTTCATGTAAACCACCCCCTATTTATGAAACATGGCCGGACCATTGTAAACTTGGCACTTCTCACCGTTTGTTTCACCCAAACACCCTAATAGATTGTAAGCTCTCGTGAGCAGGGCCCTCACACCTTGTGTCTCACCTGTAAGTACTTTTAATGTGTAATGTCTGTATGTTTACCTTTAAATTTGTAAAGTACTGCGGAATATGTTGGCACTATATAAATAAAGATATTATTATATCATGGGCCAATAGCTCTTAGGTTTAGTTTTACTACATCTGTATGTTACAAATAGTAAATCTACACACACAAAATATGGATTTTACCTAGTAAAAGCCAACTGCTACTGACATACAGTTTTCAATATACTCTACGGGTGACATGCATGAATGTTGGCGCTGACAGGCCAGTTTTAAATAACTTTAAGGTAGTGTAGAATGTGCCAGAATGTATAAACCTGTTCTTCTGCAGGTCATACATACAGGTGCATTGTAGTGTCAATACAACAAATCTGGCTCGTACAGACCACCTTTAACCTGGTCTGGCTGTTCTAACTGTTATGCACCAAAGTTTGGCGTTAAAGAATCCTTTGTCATGTCTAATTGTATGAACACAGAACACAGAATGTCCCAAATCTTTGGGGGATATGTTACCTGCCTAGCTATATACTGAGGGCCATGTTACCTGCCTAGCTATATACTGGAGGCCATATTAACTACCTAGATGTATACTAGGGGCCATATTACCTGCCTAGATGTATATTTAGGACCAGGTTACCTGTCTATCTGTATACTGGGGGCCCAATTACCTGCCTAGCCGTATACTGGGGGATCAATTACCTACCTAACTATATACTGGGGGCCCAATTACCGACCTACCGGTATACTGGGGGCCCAATTACCTGACGATCTAGTGGCCCTGACTGCCTGCCCTAAGTGGTCCTATCTGCCTACCCTAAGTGGCCCTATCTACCTGATAATCTACTAGAATGGGCCCTATACTGAAGGGGGACTTTACCTACGTTATAGGAAGAGTCTGCCACTTATCTAATTTTTAAGGTCTAACCTACCTAAAAGAAGTGTCTTCCTATCCGCCTATCTAATCTGGGGATCTGACTACTATATGGAGTGATTTCCTACCTATTGGTGGCACAAATGAGGGCCCTATAGTTGGTTGGGAGAACTTTCACTATTTAACTTGTTTGTGTGGTAAATTCTGTAGGGATGAGTTGTGGCAGGGAGAAAACGTCATGGCGGTCTACACCGGATGAAGAAAGAAAAGAAAGAACGACTCATCAGAAAAGACGTCACCTGTGAGTCGCTTATATTACAGGGTCTCTCTGTAATCACTTATATGTATGCAGAGCCTGTGTACAAATGTCTACCACTATATGGTTACTGTATGGCAGTAATAGTGGTTATATTCAGTAACAGTACAATGGTTTTATTAAGTCTCTTTATGGTGGTGATATGTGATCAGGGTATGGCGGTATTCTTTGTTCCTTCTATATTGTTCTTATTGGTATTATTGGTCTTGACATATTGATTTGGTCATTGGCAGTATGGTGGTACAAGTCACTATATATTAGTGATAATGTATACCATGTATACATACTGACCCGCAGAATACAGATAAGTTAATAAACTGTGCAGCATAAACAACAACAACTAAACTCATAATTCAAAAGGCACGATTGCATTTTTTCCTGTTTACCCCACAATATATATATTTTTTTAATTTTGTGAGGGTGGGGAGGTGCGCAAGAGGGAACAGACATTTTGGCTGTATAACTTGTTTTTCTTTGGAGCCATTTGAAATTAATTTTCTTCTATTGGACAATTCCTTAAAATAGAAATAATTACATCCATCACGTAAATTAGGGGACCTGTTGTTGAAAATTATTGGTCCACAGATGGTGTCTAGTGCTGGGGAGGGGCCAAGCGGAAGTTTTGCATCCGGGCCCAAAAGTCTCTAGCTACATCCCTGCAAGAGTGCATTGGTCCTTTAAATCTTAAAGAGCCGATGCATGCATATGTGCACCGACTGGGAACTGAGGGAGCAGAGCAGGACTGTGGAGAGGTATGTGTCGGACAGAATGGTGGCATAAGGCACAATTAATCTCAAGCATATTTCTTTTACGCCAGAAGATAAAATAGTATTTTTTGTGTCATCATTTTTTATTGGTTTATATTTGTTGTATTTATGGTGACAATTAATTATTCGACCTGTTTCTGAATTGGTATTAGAGATTTAGATTATGTCTGCATATGTGTTCCTCGTTAGATGGGAGCTCTTTGGAGATGAAAGAAGAGGTCTTTGGAGGACAAATGCAAGGCTGGAAAAATTGCGAGACTGGGAGGACCAGCAAAGCTCTAGTTGTCTGTCCACAAAACTAATATCAATTCTGGAGGCAAGAGTGATGAGGTCATCCATGGACGTAGGAAGGTCACAAGCATCCAGATCATGCTTGATTCGCCCTTTGAAACATTCCCAGAAGGCCGCTATGAGAGCCTCATTATTCCAGGCTAGTTCAGAGACTAGCATGCGGAACTGAACAGCGTATTGCCCTACCGTGAAATAAATTTGACATAAGCGAAGCAGAAAAGATGCAGCACAGGAAGCATGCCCAGTCTCTGTGTCAGGGGCGTCGCTAGGTGCTTTTATCCGGGGCTCGTGCCTCGGATGATATGCTTGCTGCCCCGAATGTTTCAGTCCCCGGCGGCCGGCCGGTCACCACAGTAGCGCGGCCGCCAGCGACTGGTATTCACAGCTCCAGTCCCTAACATCTGTGGTTTACTGAGCAGTGAAGCGCTGCGCTACTACTGTGTGTGCTGTGTCACGGCCCGCGCGGCTCACTAACTGCCTCCGCTGCCGCGCGGCCGGGGCTTGCTGAATGTCAGTGAAGCGCGGTGCCGCGCTACTACTGACTGTGTCCTGTGCCGCGCGGCTCACTAACTGCTGCTGCGCGGCCGGGGCTTCCCGTGCGTTCCTGCGCAGGGTCAGAGAGGGGGAGAGCAGCATAACAGTCTACTCCCAGTCTCCCCTTCAATAAGGCCAGGGCGCCGGCGCCTACACGCTCCTCCTCCTATCAGTGACTCCCCACGCAGAGCAGCCGGCGGCCATATTAGGTAGGGCTGGGGCTGGGCAGGCTATGCCCATAATGAAATAAAGCTACTGGAAATGTCTTGGGGGTGATATAATTTAACTGCAGAATAATTGTCAGCTCTGTGGGTCACCCTGACCCACAGAGCTGACAGTCTACAGTTATATTGATCAGCTTTCTGAGTCAAATATACAATGCTGACCCATAGAGCTGATCAGTATAACTGTAGTCTGTCAGCTCTATGGGTCAGGATGACCCACTGAGCTAACAATCAGCCTACGGGTATGTTGATTAGCTCTAAATGAGTGTGTATACGTGTGTGTATGTATGAGTGTGTGTATGTATGTGTGTATATATGTGTGTGTATGTATGTGTATGTATGAGTGTGTGTGTATGTATATGTGTGTATGTATGAGTGTGTATGTATGTATGTGTGTGTATGTATGAGTGTATGTGTATGTATGAGTGTGTATACGTACGTGTGTATGTATGTGTGTGTGTATATATTTTTATGGGCGGGTTGTGTGTGCCAGGGAAAACAACAGCTAATCACAGCACTCACTGTTATGATGTTACCGTATTTGCGGGGTGCACTTTGGGCGCATTACAGCACAGTTATGCCCCACAAATATGCTCTGTATGTTCACACGACGTAATGTCGGCATGTAATTGCGCTTCAATACGCCCGACGTACAGGCCGACATTATGGCAATTCATTGCTCACATTGATTGCCATGATTACCCGTTCTGGGGAGAATAAATATCAATGATAGCTTCAGAGGGACGCGCTGGCCACAATTTTTTCTCTGTAAAAACACATGCCGCGGTTCATGTGAAAAATGCCGTGTGAACCCGTGTGAACATGGAGAAGGACTTGGGAATCCTGGTGGACAGTAAACTTAATTGTAGCAGCCAGTGTCAGGCAGCAGCAGCCAAAGCAAATAGGATCATGGGGTGCATTAAAAGGGGCATAGATGCACATGATGAGAACATTATTCTCCCATTATACAAGTCACTGGTTAGACCACACATGAAATATTGTGTACAGTTTTGGGCACCAGTGCACAGGAAAGACATTGTAGAGCTTGAACAGGTACAAAGGCGGGCAACAAAAATAATAAAAGGACTGGGTGGACTACAGTACACAGAAAGATTGGCAAGATTAGGGTTATTTCGTTTAGAGAAAAGAAGGCTTCGGGGGGACATAATAAATATGTTTAAATACATCAAAGGTCAATATAGAGATCTCTCCCAAGATTTATTTATACACAGGGCTGTATCTAGAACAAAGGGGCATCCTTTACGTCTTGAGGAACGAAAGTTTCTACATAAACATAGAAAGGGATTCTTTACTGTAAGAGCAGTGAGACTATGGAATTCTCTGCCAGAGGGACTGGTCATGGTGAATTCAATAACCGAGTTCAAAAAGGGTTTGGATGCATTTCTGGAGCGTAATAATATAACAAGTTATAGTGACTAGGATTCAGGAGAGGGGTCATTGATCCAGGGATTTTTCTGATTGCCAGATTGGAGTCAGGAAGGAATTTTTCCCTAAAATGAGGACAATTGGCTTCTACCTCATTGGGGGTTTTTGCCTTCCTCTGGATCAACACCTTAGCACAACAGGCTGAACTAGATGGACGACTTGTCTTTTTTTAGCCTTACAAACTATGAAACTATGAAACTTTGAAACCCCGCCCTACTGAGCAAAATGTACACAAAGGGCCCGGGCCCCGGATGTTTTGGGACCCTAGCAACGCCCCTGCTCTGTGTACCTAAGACCATATAAAAGGAAATGAGCTTAGACCACATGGGACCAGACCTCTATACCCTGATGAAGCCAGTTAGCTGGTGAAACATGTTGGGAAGGTCAGGCATGACATTTTAATTTGTGATTTTCTACCTCTTTTCGCTGTGTTGCTTGCTGGAGAAGGTTTCACAAGGAAACCTTATATGCTTCATGCCCATCAGATAAGGGATGATTGCCCAAGTAAGATGTTTTTGGATTCCTTTTTGCAGTTAGCAAATCACTGTATATATAGGGTTTCCCTGCTGATATTATTGTTGGTATTCCACCAGATTTGATATTTGTAAATGAATTATTCTTTGAATATTAGAGAGGGATACATTTATGAGACAAATTGAGAGGTTACAAATCAGGTTTTTAAAAAGTGTGTTATAGAGGTTGTGTTGTACATAATAAAGTTAAGTTTTAGTGCTTTATAGACTGATAACTGATAGAGTTTAAGTTTGCCTATGGCAAAATAGTACATACAGTCTCCTCAAAGAACTTGTAGAAGGACCTCGGGAATTCCAATAGATTAGCTGTCAATGAATTCCCTCACTCTCAGAGGGGAGTGGCCCAGGCCAGGGCTTCACTGGAGAGTATGCTAATAATGAAGGCCACCTTGACTCAACAATAAGGAACTGGTGTGGCAGGACCTCAAACTGCATGGTGCACTCATTTAGAAACCCACAGCATGTTTTGGGATCCCCGTGGTAATGACTTGGCAGTGGCAGGTGCAAACCAAGGCTGGCCATGACAGCAGGAGGCAGAGCAGGTATGGGTACCAAGAGACCAGCTGTGACACCCTGTAGAATATCGAAGAGCAGCTCCTGATGGATGCCTTGATGGGCCACTTTGGCAGCGAGATCATAGGCTTCTGGTAGAGGCACTTTATTGAGATCCATGGCCAGTTTGTATTCTCTCGGTAAGGTGGTGGATCTGCTGGGACACCACGAGAGATGACTTGAACCATGCCAGGGAGCGGAGTCTAAGGTACCCCCCCAATTTTCATCATTTCCTGCCACTAGGCAGGTTGGATTTGGCTGCAGGGAACTCCCAGGTCACTATCCCTGATATGTTTTTTCGGCATGATGTGCGAACGTAGTGCCCAGGGGGCTGGCAGAGTTGTTATCAGGTCACAAGCAGAGAGTTCAGGGCTGGTGGCAGGCAGAGACATAACCAGCTCACAGGCAGAGAGGTCGGGTGGCATGCAGAAAATATTCTGTAAATATAAACCAGTTGTAGGAGGTGATTGGGAGTGCACTGGCCCTTTAAATATTAAAGAGCTAACGAGCGTGCCCTATAGAACAAATATGTGTGCACCGTTCGGGAACTAACAGAGTGAGCAGAGCAGGAATGGAGAGAAGTGAGTATCAGGCAAAACGGCAGGAGCAGAAACAAGCAAGTTCGTGGCCCGGATCAGGGACCACGGTTCGCTTTGTGACAGTAAGCCTTTGTCATATCGTTTCACGTATAATGTATAAAATGTGAAACTGAGGAGAGTTTCCAGCCTAGAATATGTTTAAAGATCTTGTCCAGTTTGGACAGATCTTTTTCCTAGCAGCTATCCCAGATAGCAAGAGTGACATTTATGAATGGGCCTGTGCCAGAAGTCTGGCATCTTTTCAGCCTGACATTTAGCACAGCCCCCATCGATTTAAAACTCCCACACAACAATATCAGGTGCATTATAGAGCACCCACGGCACTTTGTAATGCACCTGATTTTGACGGCGTGCAGGAGCTGAGGCACACTAGAACCGTGCGAAGCTATAGATTTATAGCTTCAGTACGGCAATTCTAGGCACATTTTTGCTGGAACAGGTAAACCACTTTTGAAGTGGTTTACCTGAGCCAGAATTTATACTTCTGCACTAGAACGCGCCTGATTTATGACCCGCAGTAGACCGGGTTCGTAATTCAGACGCATTCTACACTTTTAATATGTGCATAAAAAATGGCGTCTATGCGCCATTAATTATACATGTCACCCTAAGTGAATCAGTTCCCACTTCTTCTCCATTCTGAAGTCAATGATGGTTGAATGTATCCGGTTTGCCAAAGAAAGTGTTTCAATGATATTCTAATTTGAAGAGGATCTCTACTTTAGACCATCCTTATCTGTTAGCGGGGCCCCTTAAAGGGGTTTTCTTACAAAGCCTGCTTTTTACAGCAAGCTTTAAGCTCATACTTCCTGTTCAAGCTGTAGGTGGTGGGTGGTTCTCCAGCAGTGACTGACATGTCAGCTCAGCTTATCCTAGCTGAGCCTGTTAGAAGGACATTTGTGATAGAGGGTTTTAAACAGTAGGGATTTAAAGACTTAGGGCCTCATGTACAAAAACTTTCTAGGTATAAGATTTTTCTTGTTATAGATAGAAACCAATCAGAACTCCCTTTTTAATTTTTGGAGCACTATATGAAATGAAAGCTGAGCTCTGATTGGTTGCTCTTACACCTAGACAGTTTTCATACGATGCCCCTAATGTTTGTCAGTACCATAAATAACAAGCTTTTGCCTGCTGATAAGACATAGCAGAGAGTGACCTTACCATGGGATACTGGCGCAATGAGAGCAGAGAGAGATGGTCGGTAACCTAGAGAAGCTTATGTAAACAATCAAGAAAAAGGAAATATGCCAACTCTGAAAGCTAGCAAAATTAAAACAGCAATGTGTTTGGTAACAGTTTTTATTTACCTTACCACATGTTTAAAGCTAATCATTGTGTTTTTAAGTAAATAGTGTCCCATTTTTCTCTAAATTAAAGTTAGTGTAGGGACACTCAGGACAATGACAAGCCGTGATGTGGTTTGCGAGGTTTGCATATTTTGGCACAAATATCAACTAATACCTCATGCTTGATTTTTTTAGGATTCAGTTTGGCTCTGTGGCACTAAGGGGTGGGATGATGTCTGTATTTTGTGTGGGGCACTTTGAGTATTCTGGGCAGTTCATGGGTGTCACCAATAGGCTGTAAGTTAGTGTGGTGCAACACAAATGACATGTCATGTTATAAAAGCCTTATCTACATTTAATTATAAAATTAGCAATCACCCCCTCATGAGTAGTAGATAAATGAGTGGTTGTTTAGCAATATTTTCTCACATGAGCAATATCTCCTGTAGGGTATTGTGGCTTACTTTTGTAAACTGTTTTTTATTAAATATTCAGTTATGTACTAAGCAGTTTCCCCCTTGATGGATAGTGGGTATGTGAGCGATTGTTCTTCACTATTCTTCACTATTCTCTACCTGTGCAGCTTCTCACATGTGACACTGTGGCTATTTTGTCCCCACTGGGAATGGATTTTTGACCTGCCTCTGTACCAGTAAGTGTAGTCTCATCTCTATGACTTTAAGCAAACAATGTCCCATTTTTCTGTGAATCCCTTCTAAGACTCCAACAATCAGTTGTTATGTGAAGGTTGTCTGGCAGCATAAGTTCAATTCCACTGTAGACCCACCACAGGAGAAACTAAGCATTACACAATGCCCATTGTAACTAGTGAGAGGTCTGTAATGCTGGACAAGCCAGGTCCTCCAGAGTGAGAGACTCTCTTTGTAGCTGCTCTTTATTCTGGCCAAGAGATGAGGGTCATGAACAATCTACTCTGTATTAACTCATTATCTCATTTATAATCCACTTAAAGGTTATTACATCTATATGATCCAACAGGGCATACCAAAAGAGGTTGTCTAAAGTGGACAACTCCTTTAACATAAAAAATTGCGGCCATCAAAGTAATTTAAAGTAACTTCAAAATTATCACTTACATGGTCAATTAGCTCTTTGACTAGGCCATTCCATTGTCCTTTTTCATCTTGAGATCCATATCTGCCATCTTCAACTAAACGTATATCATACTCGAATCCAAGAATTTCTGAAATCTTCTTTAAAAGATCAATGCAAAAGCCTTCAAACCGATCCTTGCCAAACAGCGGTGTATCTGACTTTTTAAACATAACGTAGGGCTCTTCCTGTATAAAGGAAACACAGTGTCCATGAGGATTTTTGCATAAATGTGCAAGAATTGTGGCCTAATTTGTGCCAAAAAGTGGTGTACTTGCCTAGTGCTGGAATGTGTAGTGATTTACTAGCCAGTTATGAAAAGTGTCTAGAAAAGGAGGCTTGGCTAAGGAAGCCCTAAAATGTGCCAGATAAACTAATAGTGTGTGCCATAATTTTGACACAAAAGGCCACATTTCAGAAAAGAGGCGTTGTCACGCCAGTTCTAAAGCACATTAAATGAGTGTATAGTTCGCTTCAATGAATGAACCTTTCAAAAATCTGGCGTGTGGTCTACCTTGCATAGTATTATTGATGCGCCTAATCAAGATGCATAGCAAAATCTAGGTGCATAGCATATCATTACAAGCATATTTGATGCACCTACTTTAGGCGCATTCAAATGTGTCATGCCTGCCGTATAATGCGCTTAGTTTTGGTGTATTACAGTTCATTTATATAGAGAATAGGGCGTCAACAGTTGTTTGGCACAAAATACACCAAAAAAAGGCGCAGTCCTATATGGACATGTCGCCCAAAATGTTGATCTAAAGTAAGCCAATCAAGAGGTGGCATAAGGAAAACAAAAATGGCATAAGTAACAAAAGTAGATTAGTGTAAGATGTGCCAAATCTACCACACAGAATGATTCACTTTAATAATTTAACAATTTTTTTTTTGCCTGTCTCGTCGAATTTTAAGTCATCTAAATTTAGGACACAAATAATACATTTTCCAAGTATGTATTAAAACATTTTAAATAGCTTCTCCAGAACAACGTGGGGTCCCTGCTGATATGAGGTGCATTATGTGGGTAATGTGAGATTGGAAGAAACATGGCTGCTTTTTCGACTACACACAGTTTTTGGAATTGCAGCTTATTTCCGAGGTTCGCTGAGAATAATCCAGTGTGCTATAAGCTTTAGTGTCAACATTTCTACTGCTGGAGTTTGATCCGGAAAGAAGGAAGAAAGGACAACAGGTGTGGTATGATGAGAAGTGTCACTATAAGAAGAGTATGCCATTAATTCTTGGTAGAATTTAGGTTTTCTGATTAACTATGTAAAAAGAAGTTGTTAAATGATCACAGTTAAATTGTAAAGCTCCTAGACCCAACACAAAATGTGTCTGTTGTCTCCACAGCCTCTTACCCACCAGGGTTTAGACACAACTGCACCACTTACACTTATTTTCATGATATATTCTTTTATTTCTTAATTTATTTGTAATTGTTTATATTATTGGTCATTATGGTTTATTTTTTAAGAAGACATATAGGCTAGAGTAAAGGAACATAGGTTCAAGTCAAACTTACAGTATATGTTAGAAGACATGGAAGAAGCAGTTACATTTATACAGTCTATAAATCCTCATTATTATAAACCTTATCGGCCACATGTATGAAAGCTGTCTTGGTCTAAGACTTTCTTTGTTGCCCATAGCAACCAATCAGAGCATTGCTTACAATTCATCTATTTCTCTGAAAAAATGAAAGGGTCACTCTGATTAGTTGCTATGAGCAACAAAGATAGGCTTAGACCGAGACAGTTTTCATACATGTCTCCTATAGATATGTAGAACTGATCTCCATAAGTCAGCTGAACTAAAATGTAACCTTTATGGGTAATATACAAAACTTATTTTAAGGGGCTTTTTACATCAAAGCTCCTAGTGTATACATTAAAATGTGTCTATAAGGTTCAATAGCCAGATTAAGATCAAATCTGTGTCCTTTTGGCCTCTGTCTGATTGATTTACTTCCATATATTGTTTAAAAAAAGAAAAGGATAGTTTAGACTATACTGCTTCATCCCATGGAGTCTAGTAAAATATGTATCATATATGTTAAGTGTAGAAGATGGATGGATGGATGACATTTACTACCATACAGTAGGTATCTTTTATATGGAAACGTTTAACGCATGAGTCAGGGGCTTCCCGTGTAACTGCTGAATACACATCACAAACCTAATGTGATGTGTACAGCCTCTTAAAATAGTTGTCTGGTTAATTTATCTTTTAGTTTTTTCCCTTTTTTAGCATACTGCTGCCCTACTAAAATAGGGCATGTTCACACAGCGTGTTGGATGCGATTTTAGATCCGTTTTACATGTGTGTTTGGATCTGTGTTTCGAACCCTAAACAGACCCAATACGGCATCTAACAATGTGCAGTGTGATTTACATTGCTTTCAGACGAGTGATCGCTGATGCGTGTTTACATGCATCTTTCTGATGCGTCTTTCTGATCCGTTCAAAGAAAGATGCAGCAGGCACCCTATTTAAAACAAAAGGGTGCGTTCCTGCTGCAGCCAAAACACATAAAAACCCACCTGTGTGTTAGATGCATTTTGGATCCGACTGACGCAGCACTTTTGAATGCATTTTTCAGATCCAAAACTGATCCAAAAACGGATGCAACATGACGGGTGAACATACCTTTATACTCACCTCTTCTCTCACCAGCGCTGCACCGTTCTTACTTCCCACTGGTCTTTTTCCAGTCTGGACTCAAACAGGATATCACCACTGCAGCCATTCTGAGTGTGCACATCCAAACGGTGATGTCAGCCAATGACATGTGACCTCTGCAGTGGTGATGTCCCTTTGAGATCAAGTCTGGAAGAAAGAATAGACTGGTGGACAGTAAGGTAGGCGCAGAACTGGATAGAATAAGAATAACGATTTTTATTTTAATAGGACAGCAGTATGACAAAAAAAAGTTTACAAAACCGAACAACTCATTTAAAGAGATTCACAGCAAGGTGACACAACAAACACAAAAAGATAAAATTGTGCATGACTTTGGCCTTGGTGAGGGATGACTCATTTCCTAAAATTTCTCTTTACACATTTTTCAGATTCTTGATGCTGAGAGTTGATTAATGGGCAGCCCGGTTGTAAATGGGAGTTGAAGATCTGACTGACATACACATACCATCAGCTTAAGTCTTGTATCTTAAGTCTTGCAAAATGTCCTTGCTTTTTTTTACATGGACGAGCACTATTGTGCCCAGGTGGTTTTAACTAACAGCAGTCTGTATAAGGGTTAAAGGGGTTTTATCGTTACAAAGATCATGTCTCAGATTATGGGGACAGTAAAAATAAGCACTTTTGTAATTGGGTTGCATTACCTCTGTCACTTGGTTTAGCAGATATCAGCTTCGCTGTAAATCTGTCTTCTATTTCTGCTGTTGCTGGTCAGAACGCCCCCTGGTCGATTCCTGTGCCCTAGACACGCCCCCTGCACTGTGATTGGCTGGCTGACATTTCATTCAGCCTGTTGGGATATGCCCCTAGACAGGAAATGTCATGGCCATGCCCCCTGCGCTGTGATTGGCTGCCTGCACACTCTGTGTTTACTCCCCTCTGAGCTGTTAAAATCGATAGTGAAACCAGAGTCTGCTGCCTCTATCTCAGCTCTAGGGGGAAGGATCTGGGCAATTACTGCCTGTTTAAAGGGCTTTTGCCAAGAGGTTGATTCACCTCCTCACAGGTTCAGTCCTTAAGCTGCTACTTTGAAAAGAGGGCGTTCTGTTCCTCAGATCGAATGCAAGCCCCGCCTCCTTATGACGTCATCATCTGTAGTGTATAACATAAGGATTCAACAGTGTATCTGTAGAGCTGCTTGTGTAGTGCAGTGCATAGGTGATCAGCTTGGCAAGCCAGAGGTTGGGAGTTCAAGCCGCTATTTTTTTTTTTTTTCTTTTATAAATTGTACACATATGTAAATATATGAAAATATATGTGTAGACATCTTTAATTTTATATATATACACACATACACAGAAAGCTCCCCTATATAGTGTCCCATCCTCAAAGTCACACCAAGCACTTCCAACATATGTGATACAAGCATATACTCTCGGGGATGAGACATGATATAGGGGAGCTATGTATGTGTATATATATCATTATAGAGATTGACATATATATTTTAGGTCTCTCTACATATGTGTAGAATTTAGGGGAGGGGGAATATACCCTGTGAGGGGACTAGAACTACAAACCCCTTCGTTGTAAAACCACCACTCTACCGCTACACCATCAGCCAAGTCAGTTACAGGCTGAGCAGGTTCTTCTCTCAAAGCTGATTTGCTTCTCCCCCCAAATGTTTTCACTCATATCACTGACAGCAAGCCATTTGTCCTTGTAGTTGAGTAAAGGTCTCTGCCTGTTGTCAGTACAATTTGGTTGAACACCACTAGAACAGAAGTTAAAGCTGCTGTTTCTGCCGGGCCCCTTTTTTTCCCCCCTTTTTTTTTTTTTTTCCGGGGCCCCCCCCCCCCGGGGGGGTTTTTTTTTCCCCGGGGTTTTTTTTGGGGGGTTTCAATTTCCCAAAAATTTTTTGGGGGAAAAAAGGGCCCCTTTTTTAACCAACCCCCCCCTTTTTTTTTGGGGGGGTTTAAAAAAAAAATGGGAAAAAATTTTTAAAAATTTGGGTTTCCCCGGGGAAGGGGGGAAAACCCCTTTTTTTTTTTTTTTTTTAAAAAAAAATTTTTTTTTTTTTTTTCCCCTTTTTTTTTTAAAAAAATTTTTTTTTCCCCGAAAGGAAAAAACCCCCCCCAAAAAAAAACCCCAAAAAAAAAATTTTTTGGGGGGGGGGGTTAAAGGGGGGGGAAAAATTTTTTTAAAAAAATTTTTAAATTTAATTTTTTTTTTTTTAATTTTTTAAAAAAAATTTTTTTTAAAAAAAAAAACCCCTTTTTAAAAAATTTTTTTTTAAAAAAAAAAAAACCCCTTTTTTTAAAAAAAAAACCCCCCCCCCTTAAAAGGAAAAAAATTTTTTTTTTTTAAAGGAATTTTAGGGGGAAACCCTTTTTTAAAACATTCCAAAAAAAAACAAATTTTTTTTCTTTTAAAAGTTAAATTTTGGGAAAAAAAAGGGGGGCTAAAAAACCTTTTTTGGAAAAAAACCCAAAGGGGCCCCCCCCCCCCCTTTTTTCCCCCCCCCTTTTTTTTCCCCAAAAAATTTTTTTTCCCCCCCCCTGGGGAAAAACCCCGGGGGGGGGGGGGAAAAAAAACCCAAAATTTTTTAATTGGGAAAAATTTTTTAAAAAAACCCCCCCCAAAAAATTTTTTAAACCCTAAACCCAAAAAAAAAGGGGGGGGTTGGGGAATTTTTTTTTTGGGGGGCTTTGGGGGATTTTTTGGGCCCCGGTTTTGGGGGGGGAAAAGGGGGGGTTTTAAAAGGGGGGCCCCCCCCCTTTTTAAAAAAAAAATTTTTGGGGGGGGCCCCAAAGGGGAAACCCCTTTGGGGGGCCCCCCCCCCAAAAAAAAAAAAATAATTTTTTAAAAATTAAAAAAAAAAAAAGGGGAAAAGGGTAAAAAAAATTTTTTTTTTTTCGGGCCCCTTTTTTTTTTTGGGGGGGGGAAAAAAAAATTTTTTTTTTTTTTTTTTAACCCAAAAATTTTTTTTTTTTTTGGTCAAGGGGCCCCCCCAAGGGGGCCCCTGATTTTTGGGGGAAAATTTTTTTTCCCCCGGGGGGGAAAAAAGGGGCCCCCCCAATTTAAATGTTTTTTCCCCTTTTTGGGGGGCCCCCCCAAAAGGGCCCCCGAAACCAAAAAAAGGGTTTTTTTTAAAAAAAAAAAAACCCAACAGGGAATTTTTTAAAATTTTTTAAAAAAAAAAAGAAAAAAATTTTTTTTTTTAATTTTTAAATTTTTTTTTAAAAAGGGAAAATTTTTTTTTTTTTAAAACCCCCAAAAAAACAAAAAATAAAAGTTTGGGGGGGGGTTTTTCCCCCCCCCAATTAAAGGGTTTTTCTGCTCTTTTAAAATTTAAAAAAAAACCCCCCCCCTTTTTTTTTTTTTTTTGGGAAAAAATTTTTTTTTTTGGGGGGTTTTTTTGGAAAAATTTTTTTGGGGGGTCCCCTTTTTTAAATGGGGAAAAAAAGGGGGGGGGGAAAAAAAAGGGAAACCCGGGGCCCGGGGAAAAAACCCAAAAAAGGGAAAAAAAAAAATTGGAAAAAAGGGGGGGCCCCCCCGGAAAATTTAAGGGAAAAAAAACCCCCTTTAAAAAAACCCCCCCAAAAAACCCCCCCCCCCCCTTTTTTAAAGGGGGAAATTTTTTGGGGTTTTTTTTTTAAAACCAAAGGGGGTTTTTTTAAATTTTTTGGGGGGAAAAAATTTTTGGGGTTTTTTTTTTTTTTTTTTTGGGGAAAAAGGCCCGAAAACCTTTTCCCCCAACCGGCATTAAAATCCTTTTAAAAAAACTTTTTTCCCGGGGAAATTTTTAAAAAGGGGGGGGGAAAAAAACCCCGGTTTTTTTCCCCCCAAAAAAAAAAAAAATTTGGGGAAAAAAGGGGGGGTTTTTTTTTTTTTAAAAAGGGGGAATTTTCCCCCCAAAAAAAAAAATTTTCCTTTTTTTTTCCCCCCCAAAAAAGGGGCCAAATTTTTTTTTGGGAAAAAAAAACCCCTTTTTTAAAAAAAAGGGGGGGCCCTTTTTTTAAAAAAGGGGTTTTAACCCCCTTTTTTTTTTTTCCCCTTTTTTTTAAATTTTTTTTTTTAAAAAAAAAATTTTTTTTTTTTTTAAAAAAAAAAATTTTTTTTTTTTTTTTGGGGGAAAAAAAACCCCCCAAAACCCCCAAAAAAAGGGGGTTTTCCCCAAACCCAAAAAAAAACCAAAAAAATTTTTTGGGGGGAAAAAAAAAATTTTTTAACCCAAAATTTAAAAAATTTTTTTTTTTCCCCAAAAAAATTTAAAAAAAATTTTTTTTTGGGCCCAAAAAAAATTTTTTTTTTTAAAAACCCCCTTTTTTTTTTTTTTTAAAAAACCTTTTTTTTTTTTTTTTTGGGGGAAAAAAATTTTTTTTTTAAAAAAATTTTTCAATTTTTTTTTCCTTTTTTTCCCCTTAAAAAAAACAAGGGCCCCCAAAATTTTTTTTTTTGAAAAAAACCCCCCCCCCTAGTTTTCGGGCCCTTTTTTTTTGGGGGGGGGGGGGGGGGGCCCTGGGGTTTTTAATTTTTGGGGGGAAAAAAAAATTTTTAAACCCCAAAAAAAAAAAAAATTTTTTTAAAAAACCCCCAAAAAAAAACCAAGGAATTTTAAAAAAATTTTCCCCCCCCGGGGGAAAGGGTTTTTTTAAAAAGGGTTTTTTTTCCCTTTTTTTGGGGTTTTTTTGAATTTTTTTTTGGGGGGTTTTTTTAAAAAATTTTTTTTTAAACCCAAAAAAAAATTAAATTTTTTTTGGAAAAACAAAAAAAAAAATTTTTTTTTTTTTTTTTTTTTGGGGGGGAAAAAAAAAAATGGAAAGGGGGTTTGGGGGGGGGGGGGGTTTTTTGGGCCCCAAAAAAAAGGGTTTTTTGGTTTGGGGGGGTTTTTTTTTTTTATTAAAATTTAAAATTTTTGGGGCCCAAAAAAAAAGGGGCCCGGTTTTTTTTTCCCCAAAAAAAAAAGGGGTTTTAACCCCCCAAAAAACCCCAAAATTTTTAAAAAAAAAAAAAAAATTTTTTTTTTTTTTAAAAAATTTTTTTTTTAAAAAAAAAGGGGTTTTTTTTCCCCAAAAAAAATTTTTTTTCCCCCCCAAAAAAAAAGGGGAAAAAAAAAAAGATTTTTTGGGGGGGGGAAAAAAAATTTTTTAAAAAAAAATTTTTTTCTAAATCGTTTTGGCTAAGGTGCCCTCGTTAGATATTTGAGCTTTTTAAATTGCTGTGGGAGAGGGGTTATTGCTGCGGGGGTTAAAATTATCTTTTTGAAAAAGTATTTAATTTAGATTAAAGGGAAAAATAAAATGGGAAAGGGGCTTCATCTAGAAATTCATATATTTTCCATATGATTAAACCCCATCACAATCAAGGCATCCTTTTCCGGGGTATTTGGAATTTTCATCATAACAGAATGTGGCATCCTTAACTTGATATAAATATAAGGATAACATTAGAATGAAAAGCTTACAGTGATGGAATTAAAATCTAAATTGATTAAACGATTCATTAAAAGAAGTAATACATTGTACAGCAAAAAAAAGGTGTAGGGGGGTTTTGGTCAGACAAGTTAGTAAAAATCGAGATTGACGTGTCGTTTTTTGAGTGGTTTTTTGTCATTCCAAATTAAACCCTATTCTTTTAAAAATGTTCAATTTTAAAAAAACATAATTTACCAGACTGTGGTGACAATGAGTGTACGATTTGTCAGTGACTCGCTGATATTTGGTCCTCGTCCTTTAGCAACTTCGGTGATGTTTAATCCATCAGTGGGGTTCCATGTTCCCACCTAGAAATAAATAAGAATGACATATATTATAAATGCTTAGCATCGTACTAAAAGAACATTTATGGCAAAAAGGCAGGAGTGGGGAACATATATAACTCGCAAAATAATTTAGTCTAGCCCTGCAATCAATGCCAATAGGTCAGCAAACCAGTGTCACTAGCTTCGGAAACCAGCGCATGCACAATATTGATCAAGCTGTTTCAACCTGAAGTGCTACTGCGCTTGCGCTTATCTCTGAATCTCCTAGTGCTTGTCTGCTGACTATGGAACATCAAGTGCATCAGTAATAGCTCTAGTTCATACCATTTCTGCCCTGATATGCTACTGAAAATTTTGGGGAAAAAAAAAAAAAAAAAAAAGGGGAAGACATAGCACAAGGGGGTGGGGACAAAACGCATTTTTTTAAAAATTGGGTAGGGCATCTAAGATTCCATATCTGTAATTTATATCTGTAATTATTAATACACATTAGGGGAGTTGTAGAAATCACAGCATTGAGGAGGATGGAGACTCAGCACTTCAGTTACAAGGGTTGTCCATGTGCATCTGCGCTTGTACTGATCAGGGAGAGAAGTACTTCCAGCCCTTGTATTAGGGGTGAGTTAAAGGGGATTTATCACTTCATCAGTTGGTGTGTTTCCTTGTACTTTCAGTTTCTCAGTTCCTAAAATCCATGGGCGTTTCTTTCCCTCCCAGCTGGGTGTTTCTTAACTAAAGGGGGATTACATCATCCCCCCCCTTCACTGTTCATGCTCGCTCCTGAGTCAGTGTGTGTGTGTTTGAGATCAGTGGGAGGGGATAGCACATCCATGCTTTTCCCCCTCTCTCTGTCTGAGTTCACATGTCATTGTGTCGTTCCTCTCCCTATGCAGTCTTATTTTGTAAGAGCTGCTTATTTACATAGCCCTGCATTCAGTGTAGACAGTCTTCTATGAACTCAGAGCACTGATCTCTTCTCCTCTCACAGCTGGAGGTTTGTTACAGTTGAATTCAGACTCCTATGAAATCATCAAGAGCGGCACAGATCTGTCTCCCTTCTATGTTTACATGCAGGAGCATTAGGCACCGAGTACAATTCTGCTGTTTTCTGATTGTAGAAGCAGCTGCAGTGTTACTGTGGAGCTGCTGGCTGTGCAGAGTGAAATGTCGCCGGCCCCTTATTCTGAGTGAGAGAGGCAGGAATGTACGCTCCTGTGAATACACCCGGGGGCCAGACAGAATGTAAATTAGTAGAGCCGTCAGCCAATGACATGAAAGGAGGTGGGATCCGACCGGCACTGGGAAACAGTGTTGACAGAAAACGAAGATAAGGGAGACAGTGAAAACAAGACAGCTTTGCAAATGACATCCAATTGCAAAGTTGCTTGTTTTCACTGTCTCCTTATTCTGAAACCATTTTATGAAATGATACAACCCCCTTAAGTGACTATTTGACCAAATATAGCAGACTAATTTTTTGATGGCCCGTGAATGATATTATAGATATCCAAATGGCCCTTGACAGAAAAAAAATGTTCCCCATCCTTGCAGTAAGGGAATGGCAGAAGTAGGTAGTAATAGATAGATGATACATATTTGATTGCTGACAGCCCAACCTCTGGGAACCTTACTAATCACTGCCACTCCACTCAATATCCTCCTCAATGTAGTCATGCAGGTGAGGAGGAACAGGGATCCCAAATGTGAATGATGGAGGTCTCCGCAATCAAATATTTATCACTCATCCCATGGATAAGTGATAAATGTGTCTAGTGGGAACACCCCTGTGTACATTGAACATCTGCTTGAAAACAAGGACATCTGCCATAGATGCTGCTTTATCTTGAACCAATCATTCATAGTTTAAAAATGAAACATCAGCAGAATTGTGAATGTTTGATCTTTACCACTTTCCCTGTATTTCTACAGATTATTATCTGTGTCTTTGTTCACAGATAATAATAAAAAAGCAAACACTGATCAGTCCACTGGAGGATATGTTTTTATTGTATAAAATAAAAGCACAGTGAAATTCCAGAAGACATGTAAGTAAAAAAAATCCAGATTCGCACAGCTAAATAGGCACATTACAGCACACTAATTTAACATACCACCACCAATTGGAGAAAGAGATCTGATTTCAATTCATAGGTTGGGGGTTCCAGAATGTAGTCGTGGAAAGCTAATATTGGCTTCAGATGCATGCACTGTAGTGATGGTTAAATCAAGTAAAGGTAATGTATTGTAATAACAGTGATCACAATGATGTGTTCTATAAAATAAGCGTTATGACTCAAGAAAGCCAGTTAAGTATACCCTATAAGCTGAATCAAGGAAACACGATCTACAAATCAACTGATGCCTTAATACAGCTACCCATTTAATAGTCAAAGGAGAGGCAGAAATGGAGCTACTGCAACAGGCAATGTACTCAATACACTAACACAGCCTGTCTCTTTAAGCCTCATCCAAAGGTAATATCTTTCATCAAAACATGCCTCTTGTAGCTAACTGGGTACTTTATGTGATCTCTGATAGGATCTCCATGCCATCCTTGGCCAGTTTCAGTCATCACTGATCGTAACATTTCGGGCATATGGGAGAAATGATTAGTCAGGCTCAGGTCTTCTTAGAAAGTATAAGCTTTACCAGCATAGTCCGAGTCAAAAGGCCAGAAGTGGTACATGAGAGAAGCACTGCAGTTGTCATGGAATAGATCATTCTTCATCTCCATACCCCATGACAGAACATCCATTCAATTAAGCAAGCTACCATGGCTTCCCTGGCAAAATGAGCTGTTAACTGTGGTACAAAAGTGGAACCTGAAATAATCAGGTGATCGACCAATGATCACATTGTAAAAGGATTTGTCTCCTCCATAAATAACAGATCTGACTGTCTCTTGCTCCCTGACATTAAAGCCCTGTGTAGAGGAATGATGTGTGTAGGGGTTTGCTTATTTCTGGACAAGTCTGTAGCACAACCCTAGATTTAAAAGTGTTTGGAAAATTTGTTGTTTTGCTAGGATGCCGGAAGTGGGACCTGGACCATCATCTCAACGGCTACATTTTATAAAGGTTTGTCTTTAGAGGGAATCTGTCACCATTTTTTATTTTTTTTTACTTATTAAATCAAGACCTTGATCCATATTTTTTTCTTCTCAGCCGTTTTCATTTTCTGATTGTAGATTTCTCAGTTCAGTCATCTATATATAATTGTAGGACAGCTTTCTTGCCTGCACTGCTTTAACAGCAGAGATACTTTACAACAGCTTCATGCACATAGGAGTCTTAAGATTGATTCAGTCCCATTTACTTCTATAGGAGAGTTTTCTAGGCATGCTCTGTGACCTGGGAAGAAGTAAGTGTGCAAGGAGGGGAAGAGGGTGAACTGTGACTATCTTCTCTTGTGACTGGTGGATCCTGTGTTATCTATACACATTGATGTCACCGTTCAATTTGACCCTGCTTGTGCTGATAATGAGCAGACTACTGAAAATGTCTCTCTACAGAACAGGAAGTATCAGACTACTATTAGGCCTAATGGCCATAGTGAAAGCTGCAGGACTTAAGAATTATTTTAAAAAAATTAAAGTGATATGGAGAATAAAAAAAAAATAATCCAAAATTCCTAAAAAAAATGTGTTTAACATAAAAGTGTGAGTTAAACAATAAGTTATTTTTTTGATGACACATTCCCTTTAATACAAACAACTACTTCTTTAAGTAACAGATATGACCGGGTGTTGTGTGTTTATGAACAAGTCTATAGTGGAACCCTATTTCAAAGTTTTTGGCACATGCATTCACTCTTGGTTAGAAATTCATGTCTTAGAGGTCAATTACCTGACAGCATGTAGAAAATGGTAAATTATGTAAAAAAAAAAAATTAAGAGTAAGGCTATGTTCACACGGGTTAAACTGGGACGTATTTCGGCCAGTATTTCATGCCATACTGCGCTCAATACGGGGCGAGATACGTCCCAGTCATCATAGAGAACTATGGATTACGTCTCCTCTCCCCGCTCAGACAATACGCCGCGGGGGGACATAAGTGACATGTCAATTACTAGCGGTGAATACGCGCCACTAGTAATGAATGTCTATGGGGCTGGCGAGCTGCCAGCCCCCCACCTCCGCCCGCATCGCGGGAGTCGGCGTGGGCTCCCGTAGTCCCGGCGTAATTGCGGGGTTCAATTACGGCCAGCAATTGTGCCATGTGAACCCTGTCTAAACTGTACATGAACATTTATGTTTCTTAATAAAAATACTGCTTCATTAAAAGGGTGTTCACATGAGCACTTTTCATCACTGCAGGTAAGCCAACCCTTTAAGAGAATGGAGAAGGTGCCACTTGTGTTTGTCCTCCCCATTAATTTCTGTGGGAGTTGGAATATAGCCCAGCACACTTGCTCGGCTATATTCGGAGCTCCCATAGAAATGAATGGGGGGGCTGCAATAGCAGATTAAGACAATTGGCTCGTAGCTGACCTGTCCAGCTGAAAAGTACTAATGGGAACACCCCTTTAATGTAACACTATTCTTAATAAGAAACATTAATGTCCATGTACAGTTTCACCTTGAATTTTTTTAAGAAAGAATTCGACAAATACTGTCAATGTACGGAAAGGAATACAGAAATACTACTCATGAGATTCGTTAACTTCACATAAAGTAGAACATGACAATAATCACAACAGCTTTATTCTGACTGTGCAAATAAATCAGTATTCTACTGTAGATCTGGGTACATGTCCCATTCAGGTTTATACTGCCTATTTTGTTTACACTCTTTGACATTTATAAGTACGTGATTCAGAGCTTTTGTCGCATGTTCAAGTGTTGCATGGGTTAAAGAAGAGTCTTTGTAGAAGCTGATTCAGTTTATTGTAGGATTACCTATTGACTGAAGGATGCAGCTGCATATCCAAGTTATGGATACTCATGTTGACTCAACAAACAGATTATGAGAACAGCATGGCTTAGGAAAGCAGCAACTGATGTACTGTATCAATTACCATAAATTGTGTTAGGCTTCTCAATAAAGGGTAACTGATAAAAGAAAGAAATAAACACACAGGCGGGAGGCATTTATTAACTACTTTCCAAGGTTTGAATCTGGAGTATATTGATATACAGTATCTTATCTCATTTAGGCCGTCTCCATACACACTTTCCATGTAGAATTTTAATACGCATATAAAAATCATTATGTCATTCAAGTGGTTTTTTTTACTGCTTTTTTTTTATTCTAAGCATTTTTCCTGGCTTTACTTAAAGTGCAAAAGTGAAGCCCCTTACTACAAAATACAACAAACACGTCAAAAACCAAAATGCAGTTTGAGTTTATGTTACAATAGTTTACTATATAATTTAACACCTCCTTAATGCAACAATTCTTGGCAATGGTGGTTTCCTTTTATTTCCTTCCCACCGTCCAAGAGCCACAGTTTTGTTTTTTGTTTTTTGGTCAACATAGCCATGTGAGGATTTTTTATTTTTGTGGGATAAGTTGTATTTGTTAATTATACCATTTCATTTGCAGAGTCATACAGTATATTGAAAACCTAAGAATTATGGGGGGGGGGTGGGGGGGTGGGGGAAGCAATTGTTTCCATTGTCTTTTGCATTTTACACCATGCAGTATAAACAAGATGTTCACTTTATTCTGCTGGTCAGTGAGAATTCACCAACACTATGGGGGACATGTATGAAAACCTAGATCTAAGACTTTTTTTGTTGTCAGTAGCAACCAATCAGAGCCCCCCTTTCATTTTTTCAGAGCACTCTGTGAAATGAAAGAGAAGCGCTGATTGATTACTATTGGCAAGAAATAAAGTCTTAGGGCCACATGTATGAACCTGTTTAGGTCTAAAACTCACTCATTTTCCCATAGATTACTATGGGTAAAAAGTGAGTTTTAGACCTAAACAGATTCATACATGTGGCCCTCTAGACAGTTTTCATTCATGAATTTTTTAGGTTTTACTTCCAAAAATAAAAAAAAAATAAAAAAAATAGCTTTGCATCTCCTTATTAGTTATTTTTGGGGTTTTATTCACTGGGATCACTATGTTAAATAAATAAGGTGAGATTGTTAATAGCTCAGACTTTTTGGGATGTCGTAAAACCAATTATGTTTCTCTGTTATTGTTTATTTTTTATATACAAATTATTTTAAATATTTTTAAGAGTTATTTTACTTTTTTAGTACTTAGTGTTTTTTGTCCTCCTATAGAATTTAAATTTTTAATTGCTGTGCAATTTACTTTTCACATTACTCATACCTATTCCATACTCATGTGGTAAAATTGCATTAATTTAGGTTTTAGGTTAACTCAATGGAACCCTGCTGTCGCAGCACGTGGGGCCAACTGGACAAAAGATGGGGTCATCTGTTTGATTCCTTAGATACCATACTTATTCCAAGAGCATGGCACATTAGTGGTTAAACAGCTGGAATCAGAATTATATTGGCCACTAATCTGCAGTTATCTGCCATATATGGAGCAAGTTAAGCTCCTGAGCCCACTTCATGCTCCTTGTCCTAAAAAATAAACATATATTAAGATGTGAAGAAAGAAGTTAAGTGAACACTGAACCGTTTTTCTTTTACTTTCTTATTCTGTATTTACAGTGCTTTGGCTTTACAGCAAAAAAAACTGCATCAAAATCTGTGTGTATGATTCCAGCCAAACTATGCAGTTCACTGGTATTTTCTGTCAGCACTTGACAAAGCTAATCATGTAGTTAGGATATGTTGACATTTACACTACTCACAGGAAGTTTGGGATATTTGGCTTTCGGGTGAAATTTATGGAAAACATAAAAGTTTCATGCTGTAGGGATATTTTCTCCTGAAAGTAGGCCATTTACTTTGTAGTATGCAATGTTGGTTTTCTCATCTCAAACAATTTAATGAAACAAAAGCCAGCAACAGTGGAGGGTATACACCATCGGAAAATGTCACTGCCTCAATAACATGTCATGTGACTTTGAGCATCAATTACAGCTTGGCAACAATGTCTCATGATGTTCATATGTTGTGTTATTGACAACTGTGGCATGGCATCCTACTCTTCTTGAAGGGTGACCCTCATGTCATTGAGGTTCAAGAGAACAGAGTTACGAGCTTCTACACAGCGTCTCAGGTCATCTCACAGGTTTTTTTAGTGGTTCAGGTCTGGAGGCCACTCCATTTGAAGTACTAGAGTCTCCAGCATCCATTACCTAATGATGGGACCTTGATGAGCTGAAGCATTGTCATCCATGAATATGAAATTAGCCCTGTGTTGTTCATACAGAGACACAATGACTGGATTAATTATGTTACTCAAGTAGTCGAGGCTCGTCACTGTACCATTCACAAAATATACAGTAAGACAGTTTTGTGTTGACTAGACACACCTGCCCACACTGTAATACCACCACCAAAGGTTCATCGGGTGACAACAGTGGCTGACACAAAGCGCTCTCCTTGACATCTCCAGGATTGTTGGCGGCCATTTCTCCTCAGAGTGAATCAACTTTCATCACAGAACAGCACTTAGGACCACTATGCAAGTCCTATGCAAGATGATAATGCCTGTGTCTGGTGGTGTAGTCATGTAAATGGTCTGAAGTGACACTTGGTTGCCTCTCACCACCCTTAAATGTGCCTGGAGTTGTGTGGCATTCATCATCTGGTTCTGTAAGGCATTGTTCACAATAAAGCGGTCATCATTGTGTCATGTAGACAAAAGACGTCCACTTCTTTGCCTTTCTGTAACTCTTCCAGTCTTTCTGTATCTCTGTAGCAACCTGCTGATGATACTCTGTGACACTCTAAGCTCAGTGACCATTTGAGAGCATCCTACTTTAAGCCTTGCAATGGTGAGGTACTGTTGATCAATTGTAAGGTGTTGTCTTGGTCTCATGATGTCAAAATGTGAACAGCATGATGAGGAGAACTGTTTAAATCCCAATTCAAATTGATCCCCTAAATTTATTGGGTGATTCAGGGATCAAACACCTGTTGTGAATTTTGCCATTAAGTTACTTTTTAGAAATCAGCAAGTTGTCCAAAAAGTACTAAAACATTGAACAATTAGACATGTGTATTCTAAAATTAAGAGATGGTCTCATTTAGTGCATTTAAAAAAATATGCAATAATTTTATGTTTATCCTGACATTTCAACCAAAAGCCAAAATCCCTAACTTTTTGTGAGTAGTGTATAATATGGCCTTTCTCACATATAGTATACATCCACAAGCTCAGCAGGGCCAAAAGGGCTCGCAAAATATAAAAGGCAATAAAATATCTAAAAAAAATCACTCAGTTCTGGAACAAAATTATTAAGATATATAATACCATGATTAACTTACCAGACTGTATGAAAAAAGTAGGAAAAAAAGAAAGGAAGGTGGCATGATCTGAAGCATACCACAGCATCTGCAAAACATGATGAGAGTGGCTGTAACGGGTGGCGCCGCGTCCCGGTCCACAGTTCGCGGGCGTACCAGTGTACCTCTCTGCGGGCACCCGGCGGGGCCGTGTGGCGCCGCTGGCCGGGACACTGGCCGCGGTCGCACCCCTCCCCTCCCCACCCCAGACCACGCTCCCGGCCTGCTCTCTTCCCCGGTCGGCCAGAAAGCGTGTGCGCGCCCCCTAGTGCTCGCGCGCACTCGTTCATGTAAATTAAAAGCGCCAGCGGGCCGGTAATTGGGTAATTGCCGAGCGCTGACCCTATATAGTTTATGGATCCACGTCACTTCCTTGCTGGATCTTTGTTTCCTCCGTGCCCTAGAGAAAGTGTTCCTGAAAGTGTTTACCATCTTGCCTTGTGTTCTGACCTCTGCCTAAGTTTATCGACTCTGAACCTTTGCCGCCTGCCCTGACCTTGCCGTCTGTCCCCGACTACGCCTACGTCTCATGATTCTGTACCACGCTACACCTTGGCTGCCACCGCAAGCAAGTCACGTTAGGGGTAGCGACCTGGTAAACTCCCACCGCAGCAAGTCCATCCCGCTTTGCGGCGGGCTCTGGTGAAAACCGGGAGCTACTTAGATTCCGCATCCTGGTGTGGCTTACACCATCGCTTGCGGTGGTCCAGAGGATCCACTACCACGACTGTTACAGTGGCATTATGACATGGGCATGTATGGCTGCCAAGAGGAAATGGACAAAAAAGTTATATAAAGATAACAGAGGAATAACTGGTAGGTGTACCAGGCAAAGATGAAATGAGCAATATTAGTAATACTTATATATAAGTATAAGAGATACATAAGTATATAAAAAAAAAAATTATATTATATATATATATATATGGTTATTATATATATATATATATATATTATATATATATATATATATATATATATATATATATCAACATCCTGCAATACTAAGTCCTAGCTATAAAGCTATAATGATAAATGTAGCATCTAATATGATATTAAAGCAAACATAGGATCAAATGCAATATCGCATATAAATAAAAACATCACAAATACTGTTTAAAAGCAAGGAAAGAAAAATGCAAATTAGTCTGAAAACACACACCAGTTATATCAGAATTTCGGCTTTGTCTGGCAATAGGCAAGAAAAAATAGGCACAGCGACATGACAGTTAAGGAAGCCTCCATTGGACTTCCGCCTACCCTGGCAACCACTCAGCACCCTGTGGTCTTGTTGTGGGTGATGGTGGTGAAAGGGTGATTGGAGAGAGCAATGGTTCCTTATTCATTTAGCTATGTTGTTTAAGTGGCTAAGCAGCAGGGATTAGATCATACTTAATCTGATTTATTTTGATTCCTAAATGGTCTACACAATCATTTTGTTTTTGATAAACTAGTTAAAAGTCTACACTTCAATTTTGTTGTGGTGGTGTACTGCACGGAAGATAAACATTGTGTCACTGTTCAAATCTTTTTGAATCCAACTGTATAAATAACCTTGTAAAAAGTCAATGAAAATTTCAAATCCAATCAATTAATTATTTATCAGTAGTCCTAATTTACATAGCTGCAGTAAGAGACATGCTTGTTGCCATTAGAAACATTCAACAAGCTTGTCAACTAACAGATCCCTAAAGTATAATTTAAATTTCCATGATTTAGTGCTATAGCTTTTTCTGTACAGGATAAGAATTGCAATGTACTCGAGAAATTCCTGTAGGTTCATTAATTATGTAAATTGTAAAATGCTCTTCAAACATTGTTCTTCACTATGCTCATCTAGTCCCTAGGTTTGTAATATAGTATATGCTACACTCCAGATTTGGGTACAGATTTTGTGAACCAAGAATGTGGGTAGATGTCATTTACATTGCTTACACACATGTGTATTCAGGGCAGGGACAATACATTTTGGTGCCCGGTAGGGCTAATAACGCATCCCCATTTCCCCCTCAGAAAAATTGAAATCCCTGGCCCTAACATGAAGCACGCTATCTACCTGTCCCCAGGTAGCTGGAATGGGAAAAAAACTGGCACAACAGTGCCATTACTAGGGTCTATTAGGATGTATTTATGTTAAATAACACACAAAAATACTTAAAAATAGCTATATAGACTTTTTTTTAAGGATGACGCCTCTAAATAGTGGTCATACAGTGGTTAGCAATACAACCTTGTGTGTCAGAATGGGCTTAACACAATGTTGTAACATTGATTTGCATCTGGAAGTTGTTTGCACACCAGCACAAAATGTTCTGATGTTGGCTAGCATCCAAACACTGTGGACAATGTTCCCTAAATACAATTGGCCCCGTTGCAGTCTTGTATATTAGGATCAGCTTTCTTTATACTCATTATAATCAGTGTTAGTGCCTGTGTTATAGACATTAGTCATGAAGTGCTATTCAGTACTGAATACCGTACTTTATATTATGTGCATGCACTTGATCATCCCTATGGAAATATGGAGTGGTTGATAAGAAACAATATTAATGTAAATTTATTAATGAAGAATAGACAGGGGCTGGAACATAAATGTCTCAAAATAACTTTGTCAAATGTCAGAAATTATAATATCTTTTGTAAATTTGTTGATTTTAAATTAGTTGAATGAAAGTAATAAAACTCTTAACAATCTGTCTATTTTAGGTAGGGAGAAGGGTGCCTTAGAACTAAAGAATGGGAAAGTTGGATTGGTTGAGGCACAAACCATGATTTATAATGCTATATTCAAGAAAAGAATCAGTGACAGCAACCCTAATAAGATGGAGACCTTAGGGATGTCTTCTGCAGGAAGGTTAGCCATGCATGCAAAACCTGGAGAAAGACGATTCTCTCGCTTTTTGTCCCTACAGATACTGCACATTTCATTAAAAGTTGGCAGCATCAACTAAAATCAATCGCAAATGACTTCTTGCTTCCAGGCCCGAGGAGAGCACAGAAGTCTGTAGACATGGAGAATCATGGGAGATCAAAACTCTTCAATGTAAAAAGACTTCTCTGTCACAAGCTCTCGATAAATCAGTTCTCCAAGCTCTAAGATACATACCTGCCTCTCAGAGAGCTCAAGTCCATTGCTCACTTGCTGTGAAGCCACAACTTTAATCTGCAGTTTCACATGAAAGACTTGAAGTAATTACTAGGACGTGACTTTGTGGCTGGTAAGATAAGCACCTTATAAGAAAAAAAGTTCTAGCCACTTGACTTCGCGTTCTCAAGTAAGTACAGATTCAGGTCGTTTCAGAGAGGTTCATTTTGATGAATTTTTTCCTGTAAATAGCAGTTTTTAGTAAGTGCCAGATTTTGCTGTCAAATAAACAACATTTTTTAAACATGTATATGACAATTAGGGAGAAAGGTATGAAAGTGAATGTATGAATGTATGAAAGGGGTTTTCGTGTGATTATAAATGGAGTCGACGCGCCTCTCCTATGTGTTAGTTGCATTAGTAATGCGCCAAACATGTATAAAGGCTATAGATTGAAAATAAAAGAAAAGTCATTAGAATAGCATGTCAGTGAATAGAAGCTAAGGTAATGATCTTGTTTGGTGGACCACAGGTCCAAGCAAGACATGTGCTGTGCTGGCTCTTGCTGTATGTAGCAAAAGGGTGAGAGCAGCAAAAATAAATTTCCAATTTAATGTAGTAAAAAATAAAAATGGTAAAATCTGAACAAAATCATCAGTGGGTTATTTAATGTAAAACTAGTTTTAGATTCTATTAAATTTAAATGCATTTTATAGGAGATATTGTTATATTTTTGGGATATCATATGTTTTATATTAATTGTATAAGATAACATTTTTAATTAAATTTAAATAATTTAATTTTATATAGTTTGATAGTTTTCAGAAATTACTTTTTATTATTGTACTGGTGTAAGATGAGAAATATTGGAAATTTTTTTCCCTAACAGCAAATCTAGCTCCAGTTTGACTCCTGAGGCTCAAGCAGACCACATTGAAATAGATCTGCCTGTTTAAGCAGTAATGCGCCTAGTTTTGCCAAACTACATTCATATATGTGTCTAATAATACAAGTGTGGTGCGACACTCCCCCAGAACGCCCCCAAAACGCCCCCTCATATTAGGCGCATTAAAAAGTGTCATCTTACGAACAAGTCGCCTAACACATTCACTAGACGCATTAGACATCGTAGCCGGCTCATATAGGCGCATTTTATGCCAGAAAAGGGTGAAAAAATCCAATCATACATGTCTTCCCTAGTTTTAGTGAGTCATTCTAATTGCGTAAACTGGTCCCAACATATTGTGGGATTCTAGGAATAAAGCCAGTCAGTTTTATCAGGATGGACCCAGTTATCTTATGCATATAGGGATCTCCTCACATTCCTTAATGAGAAATATCTGAAGAAAGAGGAATTGGACATATTGATAGCATGTTTCTGCCAAGAGAAAACTGGTGCCAGAGGAGTCTTCGATGGGGTTACTCTCCTGTTCTGAAACTGTTGTCTCATAGAATAACATTGTCAAACATAGAGATTCTGGAGACACCATGCTATACAGTAGGCAGATCAATGATCAGGACAATGTGATGCTGGGAAATATTTTGACTTTGTATTCATGTTCATGCTAACTCTATGTTATCCACGCGCCACCTCTAACTGTTAACTTCCTCACTGCTGGACAACTAGCAATGCTGTGTGCTGGTACCTTGGGCGCCCTCTAATTGCCAAAAAGAGGTAACAAGTTAATACTTGATAATAACAGTCAAGCTTACCACCTGGTCACACCTGCAATGCATGAATTTTACACACCTCTCTTTTTCGCTATCACAGACCAGTTACTGATTGCAATTCAAAAACCTTTCAGCCAACCTCATGAAAATGACTACATTCTGTTACTAGAATAGTTGAAGAGAATTTTCATTTCATAGTGGTGCTGACTTGTATACATTTAAACAAATCATTGAACTTTGAATCATTTGTATCCAAAATTCTACACCATGCATTGTAAGGTTAACCTGGCCCGTACCACCTACCTAAACATTGTTAAAAAAACAAGATTCCCTTTGATTGATGTCTGACTCATATAAAAGAAGCATGATATTGAGATAAAGTGTGCCATGACTTGCAGCCTGTTAGGTCTTTCTTGAGTTACCTTGTCCTTGACCCTCATTATCGCTGGAACCACTGGTGAGTGATTAGGCAATGACTGTAGGTGGGAATCCTAGGTGTAGTTATCCTACCAAGTCACTCACCGGTCTATTTATTCTCCTGGAAGTTACCATCCTGGACAACATGGAGGAGCTTCTACAGCAGATTTGCCACAGAACTGAGGCTGAAGGCACAGAATAGCTACCAAGCCTGATGGGTCGCAATCAGGTTATCCAACAGCAGTCTGAAGAATCGCATCCACCAGACACCAGACAGACCCATCATTTTATTTGAAAAATAAAAAGTATGAAGGCAAACTTATCAGTCTGGTTATCTTTCTTGTTACGTAACAATGGGCAATCCCTGTGGCAAAACCCCGACATATTAAACACACACATTCATCTATACACCAATGCAACTAGAAGCACTGCCATTGGAGTTTAATATAAAGACAAGGGGCCACATGTATGAAACGGTTTTGGTCTAAAACTCACTTTTTTCCCCATAGAAACCTATGAGGGAAAAAGTGAGCTTTAGACCAAATCCGTTTCATACATGTGGCCCAAAGGGTTTTCCACCTTCCTCAACAGGACTCCACTCCTAAAAAATCTGTTGTTGTTAGAGTGATAGTTTTGATGGTGAAATAGTGGTGTGAGAAACCAGAGCATAGTTTTTTGGATGGTCAATATTAGTGTCATTCATGTTGTTAATAAATAAATAAATATCCTCATCATCCCCAGTTCTATCACTCTTACGACACTTAATTATCTGTGGATTAGAGATTGGAGCTAAAAATAATATTGTGGATACTCTGTTGTGTTTTCATATGAAGAGATTTCGAGCTTTGGTTCCAGAAGCAGAAAAGCTACAGACCAAAGTGCCTCTATCACGCATGCTCATTTAAAAGATTTGATGAAGTTATTATCTCAATCAATAGTTCCTGTTACCTTAAGAGTATATTTAAATACATGGAAAAATAGGATTTTTACAGTTTACAACTTTAATGGAATTCAATGTCGCAACAGCAGATTGCTATAACTACTGAGAGTAACATGGCTTCAGGGGTGTTCAGATGTTTCCACTCTTAAGGTGCTTTCAGCATTGTCATTTCTGTTTCGCCTAATAGAGTGTGAAGAAGTGGGATCTAATTTTTTTTTTTTTTATGAAAATCATACAGGGTTGGAAATAGGCCAGGGCTCAACTTACAGATAAAAGGATACCCATACCTCCAGCCATACTAGTTTCAAAACCCATGCCCAAAATGTGCTCTAACTCCTATGAGACTAACTTATTTTGCTTAAAGGGAATCTGTCGCCATTTTTTTTACTTAATAAATCAAGACCCTGATCCACATTCTTTTCCTCTCAGTCGTTTTTATTTCTTTATTGTAGATTTCTCTATTCGGCCATCTATATATGATTGTGGGGAAGACATTCTTGCTTGCACTGCTTTAACAGCAGTCAGAGAGATGCTTTACAGCAGCTTCATGCACATAGGATTCTTAAGACAGATTCTGTCCCATAGACGTCTATAGAAGAGTTTTCACTGTGAAGGGAGGGGAGAGGGGGAGCTGTGTCCATCTCCTCTTGTGATTGGTGGATTCTGTGTTATCTGTACACAATGGTGTCTCCTTTCAGCTTGACCCTGCTTTTACTGATAATGAGCAGACACTGCTGAAAAGCTCTCTAAACACAACAGGAAGTGTCAGACGATTATTAGGCTTAGTGGCCAAAGTGAAAACTACAGGACTTAAGAATTATTAAATAAATACTGAAAGTGATATGGAAAATAAAAAAAAATAACCAAAAATTCCTAAAAAATTTGTTAAACATAAAAATGTGAGTTAAATAAGTCATTTTTTTATGACACATTCCCTTTAATATTTACAGTACATTCATATTTCTCAAAGCATATAGAATAGGAGTGTCACTATGCTCTGATGTACCTTGAGTGTTGCCCTAAATTGTATTTTATTACGAGAAAAATCCATAATGGTCAAAAACAGACCAAATTGTATATGGGAAGTTAATTCCAATCTTTACCATCAGATTAGTCTCCTGACCTGTGTTTAACCTACACTGCTATCCTACTGTAAAGCCACAATCTTTTTATACAGGAGAATGGGTCCCAAATTCTAATTTAGTCAAGTCTTGGCATCTTGCGGTTGCCATGCGGGTTTGCAAACAAAACGTTACACATCACACTCCTTTAGAAAAAGAGCTGCAATGATCGCCTTATGTACCAGTTTTAAGGAAACACCTTGGGCGATATGTATGAACAGAGCTATGCCAGTTTTCTGCCGTGCTTTAAGCCAAAGAACCTGTCACAGCCCTACCCGACAGATGTATGAACTGTCCTACACCAAAATCTGGTGTATGCTGCGACAGACACGTTACTTTTGTATGTACTAAGTCAATGGGCGCAGGGGTGTCACACCAGATTCATCCGACATGCCACATTTATGAATGTGTCACGACAAAATGTGGTGCGAAACTGTCATACCAATCCATACCAATTTCAAAGTGGTGAGGCTTAGACAAACATATGGCATACATTTAAAAAGTGCTGTGAAACACTTTCATACATACTGATGAATGCTACACTAACTTACTGAGATGTACGACTGGTGCCATTTTTCAGAAATGACCCCCCTTCTGGATCATTAGCCACGCCTACATATATTGGGCCTGCAGAAGAGCTGACGAAAGGCTGTACGGTCGCAATCTAGATTACAATGGCATTCATTTTATCCTGAGGTCTCTAGCTTTAGGACCCGTTGCACCAATCCCTTCATTTTATCTATGTAGGTTGAAACAACATGGGAAAGTTTAAAAATGTCTCACTAATTCAGAAGATCAAGTCTGATTTAGCTACACACTACTTAACAGCATAATTTTAATTTGGTCAGAAATTATTTCTAGGGATTCTTGACAAGCAGCTAGGGACCAAAATGCCATTGAGAAGCACAGCCAGGTCTACTTTTGGAAAAAAGCTTGACATTTTTTTTCTCCGCTACAAAGAAATTGATTATGGTGGGTCATCATTAAAGCATAAGGAGAGGGTACACCTAAATTCTATAGGTTTAGATATATTACACATGGGTTTTCAAAATGGCACAGACCAGACTCTGGCCTCTTGGGGCAGCTCTCCAGTTAGGGGAAAACTGTTGTTCCTGTGGTCGTTTTGTTGAGACCAGAGACCATAAAATGGGTAGTTAGACTGAGAGATGATACCCCACGCGCACAACTGTTAGATTGAAGCTTTTTGAAAGTCGGGTTTATTTTGTGCCAACAGCCTGTTGCTGCATTTCAAACAACTTTGGTGTTTATACTTGGTTTAATAAAGCTGTGGCCAGTTACCACATCCAATCATGAGTCAGTTACTTCACCCTACAGATATGGGTACACAGGGTGGGCCATGGCTTAGTTGACTTAACACATTAAGGGGGACATTGATGAAGGAAAAAGGGGTAGGGCAACAGCTAGGTCATTGTGACTAATCACTAGTGCAGTGCCTACTACTGGTGAGTGTTGTATAGCAGTTTTATAGTTTCTTTTTTCTATTGATCTATTTAAACATGGATACAGTATATCTACAGGCATTTACAGGCTCTATAGCATTATGCTGCTGGTTTAAACAGAAAAAAAATCTTTGCTGACAGGTTTCTGTACACATCTTTATGCCAAGTACTACATTCACTTTTACAATCAGAGTCAAGTGTACGCTTACATTATACATGCACTGATATTACCTACAATACAACTAAATAGAGATCACATAGTGGTCACATTCCAGTTCAGGTCAGCGTCACATACTGTAATAGTAAATACAGCACTTATCCAACACAAAAGCAAAATAATCAGTGACATCCATGGACTCACAGGAGACGTCTTCTCTGATGAGTGGGTCACTTTCCCTTTTCTTCTCCATCCAGCCCAGACCAGCATGATGACCACATCTTGGCCATAATTTGTCTCTTCAGAATTTACCACACAAACCTCCAAGACTCTGAACTATTCCAATATCTCCCTACTTGTGTCCCACCTTTGTACAAAGCCCCCCTCCATAGAGCCCTAAATGGTAATAAAGACCCCCTTGTGCCTCTAAAAGTAAAAGTGCCCCCATATTGCTTTGCTCACTGCTTGTACATTAAGATTTAGTCTTGTTTTGTGTCCCCAAATAGAAGGTAGATATACTCTTAAAATAGGTAGTCAGACAAGTGGACCCCCTTTTATGTAGGTAGACCCAAATTAGACAGGTAGGTTTAAAGGTACTACATTAAGTAGAAGTCATATAGGAGACAAAAAGGCCCACATCGGGTAAGAATGTAGGTCCCTCATCAGATAGGTAGGTATTTAGGCCCTTATTATGTTGAAATATAGGCCCCTATTAGGTAGATAGGTAATATAGGTCCATCAATAGATAGGAAGGTATATGGGCCTTCAAGATGGTAGGAAGGTAGGTATATAAGCATCCATCAAGCAGGTGGGTAGGTATATTGGTTCCCCACTAAATAGATAAATATACAGTATAGACTCTGCATTAGGTAGATAGGTAGGTAGGTAGGTAGGTTTATAGTTCCCTCGTAGGTAGGGAAGAATATAGTTCTCCCAGTAGGTAGGAATAGAGGCAATCCAGTAGGTAGGTATGGACATCTTCTAGTAGGTATACATAGAGATTCCCAGTAGTTAGGTATATACACTCATTGTAGGTAGATAGGTAGTATATATAAGCCCCTGGTAGATAGCAAGATATATAGGCCTCCTATAACTAAATATATAGGACTTCTGTAAATAGAGACCCTCTGTAGGTAGGGATAGAGGGACACTGTCAGTAGATACTGTATATGCCCTGTGTAGATAGGTCGGTATACAGGTATACACCATTTTATACATGTCCATGAACATGTAGAATTCTCTAGTGCCAGTATTCTGGTGTGCAGTCAGCCCAAAAACTGGCACAGCCCTGTTCACTAGATGTATGAGCAGACCCACCACAAAATTAGGTGCATTTTGCAGTATCGCACCATTACTAGAGATGGGCGAATATCTCAAAAATTCAATTCGGCAACTTCGCCAAATTTTCCGACAAAATTTGTTTCGATCTGAAATACTTTGGGACGAATCGCGTTAAAAAAAAAACAGCTATTTCCAGGCTGCACAGAGTCTGTAGGGTGCTGTAGAACATTGTGCCATGCTTAAACATGCAGAGGGAGCTTGGTTTGGTCTTCATACAATGTTGTGTTTTAGTATGACACGCAGATGACTGCCGCCGCTCTTAGAATCGCTTCACTATAAAATTCCCTGGGCACTTAAGAGGGCAAAACTGACCAAAGAACTGAAACGGGAATGTAGCCTGATAAAGTCATGCCAGAGAAAGCTGGAAAAAAACAAGCTGAGAGCTCAGGTGGCAACATTAGTGACAGAGTGTGGAGGTGACGGCGCTAGTCACAGCAGCATGAGGTCAGAGAGTGGCACAATGACAGGGTGTGGAGTTGACGGCAGCAACCACAGCAGCATGAGGTCAGAGATTGGCACAATGACATTTTGGAGGTGGCAAAAACAGGAGTAGCCACAGAGTGGCACAATGACAGAGTGTGTAGGTCACGGCAGCAGCCACAGCAGCAGCATGAGGTCAGACTGTGGCACAATGACAGAGCGTGTCGCTCACGGCAGCAGCCACAGCAGCAGCATGAGGTCAGACAGTGACACAATGACAGTGTGTAGGTCACGGCAGCAGCAGCATGAGGTCAGACAGTGGCACAATGACATTCTGGAGGTGGCAAAAAACAGGAATAGGCCACAGAGTGGTACAATGACAGAGAGTGGAGGTGACGGCAGCAGCAGTAGCATGAGGTCAGAGAGTGGCACAATTACAGGTTGTGGAGGTGACCGCAGCAGCAACAACAGCAGCAGCATGAGGTCAGAGAGTGGCACAATGACACAGTGTGGAGGTCATGGCACCAGCAGCAGCAGCATGAGGTCATAGAGTGGCACAATGACAGTGTGAAGGTGGGTGGCAATACCAGTCCCTGGTAAAGATGGTTGGTGGCAGATGGAGAAACTGTCAGAAGATGTGTGGCATCAGAAGGGTGGCGGCATCAGAATAGTGGCTGAGGCAGGTAGTTTGAATCCAGACTCATTTCTCAAAGTTTTGGTGAGGCGTCATGGCTGATGTAATCTGATGCCTAAGGCATTGGTGTGTGGAAATCGTGGCCGATCCACGCTTGATTCATCTTGAAAAAGGTCAATCGTTCCATATTTCCCATGGACAAGCGGGTTCTCCTTGGAGTAACGATGGTCACCGACACACTGAACACTCGCTCTGATGCCACACTACTGGCCGGGCAGGACAGCTTCTCCACTGCAAACTCGGCAAGTTGCGGCCACACATCCAGTTTGGCTGCACAGTAGTCCAGCGGATCTTTTAACTGGGGGGGCAGAGTGCATCTGGACCGAGAGATGATGTCAAAGAGAAACAACTCCCTTCTGCAGAGATGGTGGTGCCTTGACTGGCTGCAATGGCATGTGTGCCACTGGGCACTGCTGCTGCTGTTGCTGCGGCGGCTGGATGAACCACCCCATCTGAGCCACGTTTCTCCCAGGCCACCGGATGGTGACGCTACATGTGTTGACGCAGGGCCGTGGTGCCAACGTTAGCTACCTGGCCACGCTTCACTTTCTGCCCACAGATTCTACATATACCCATATTCGTCTCCTGCGGTGTCTTAGCAAAGAACTGCCACACTGCCGAGTAGCTGATTTTACCGCAACGCTCCGCACTGAGTGACTACTGCCGCCGCTGCCTCGCTGAGCCCCTGTGCCGCTACTTTCTTGGACCTGCGAAGCGGGTTTTCTATCCTGTGGACGCTTGGCTCCCGACCTCGCACTGCTGCTACCCTGCTGACACACGGCCACACTACCCACTTGCTGGCTGCGCCGCTTCCTGACTCGCAAGCTGATGCCCTCATTTCCTGACAGTGAGGAAGCCCTCCTTCACCCGGCTCCCAAGTGCGGTCGGCTACATCATCATCGATTTGTGTTTCATCATCACTGCTGTCCTCATCACCGGTCTTGGTATGCAGAGGCTGACCCCTCACAAAATTACCTCCCATGCCACTCTCCACATCTATATTTTACCGCCTACTGCAAGAAGCAGGGGATATTGGCCCCATTTCTCCGCTGCCAAGTAGCTGCTGACTGCCCTCCTCAAAATGTTCAACCTCGCTGTATAGTGGCGCTGAGCCCAGACCACATAGTAGATCTCTGGCTGAGGGAACCGGATGGGACAGAGGCGGGTTGAGGACAGGTGAGGGCCGCTGACCCGCTCCCGGGCCATGCCAACTAAGGGTTGTGTCTGACGTTCCCACCGACTCTTGGCTGGGGTTGCTAGATGTCATCTGGGAGGAAGTGGATGACCTAGTCAACCAATCAAGAACCAGTGGGTTTCCCAGTGTACTTGTAACCTTCCGCTTCCCCACGGGAACGCGAGTAGAGGATTCGAAAGTGTTTCGGCTGGAGAGGGGTTGGAGTAACATACATTTAGCCGGGAAGACACTTTGTAAGAAGATTGCAATTCTTGCTATTCTTCCTTGTCTATACTCCGTCTACCAATATGGAAGGAAGTTTGATGTTTTCCAGTTGTTGTAAGAACATGATTGTTATTTTGCATACTTTGTAATACCTGATGTTATTTCAATAAAGCTCATTGAAACAGAAAAAAAGACTCATTGGGTTGCTGAACAACACACGGCCGCTAGATGACACCGGCAGTTCTGGCCTCACCGAGTGACCCCTGCTGCGATGTCCCCTTGCTGTGCTGCGACCTGTGCCTGCTCCAGAAATGTTTGTGCCACTGCCACTCGCAGGTGAAGAGCCTGCCACCTCTCTGTCTGACATACTGTTTGTTCTAAAATGTACAGACTCTGTTTGATGAAGATATCTGTATTTGATAAATACAAACCCTGTTTTTGACTCCAAATGAACCCAGTAACAAGCTTGGGTAACCCTTGGATATAAATTGCACTCCACAAATGGGCAGGTAAACTTTACTTGTATGTGCCATTTAAAAACACTGTGTATTTTACTGAATATAAAAACACAAACAGGCTTAATTAACCTTCGGATATGAATTATGCTACAGGCAAAATTTCTTCTATGGCGGTGAAAAACGTTTCTTTTACTGAGTACAACTGCAGAAAAATACTTAGTTAACCCTTGGATGTAAAATGCGCAAAAGAAATGTGCTGCCAACAATTACCAGCTTTTTAGCGTGTTAAAACGGTGTGTATTTTACGGAACACAACAACAGAAAAACTCGTAATTAACCTTCGGATATGAATTATTCTACAGCCAACATTTCTTTTTTGGCGGTGAAAAACAACGTTTCTTTTACTGATTACAATTGCAGAAAAATACTTAGTTAACCGTTGGATGTAAATTGCGCAAAAGAAATGTGCTGCCAACAATTACCAGCTTTGTAGCGTGTTAAAACGGCGTGTATTTTACGGAACACAACAACAGAAAAACTCGTAATTAACCTTCGGATATAAATTATGCTACAGCCAAAATTTCTTCTTTGGCGGTGAAAAAGAATGTTTCTTTTACTGAATACAACTGCAGAAAAATACTTGGATGTAAAACAGCAAATGAAATGTGTTGCCAACAATTACCAGCTGTGTTGCGTGTTAAAACGGCGTGTATTTTATGGAACACAACAACAGAAAAACTTCTAATTAACCTTCGGTTATGAATTATGCTACAGGCAAAATTTCTTCTTTGGCGGTGAAAAAGAACGTTTTTTTAGTGACCATAACAGCAGAACAACGCTTAATTAACCCCTGGATCTAAATTGCGCAAAGTAAATGAGCAACCAAAAATTAAGTGGTATTTGGATTGTAAAAACGCTGTTTCTTTAACTGAATACAACATCAACAGGCTTAGATAACCCTTGATATTCAATGTGCTCAAGAACTGAGCAGATAGCATTAAAATGTATATGCAGCTGCATTGGACGCACACTGGACTTCAGTTCCAATACACCACAAAATCAGAATTAGAACGTAAGAGAAGCAGTCTCTGAGACAAGCTGAGACACCCCCAAAAAATCGCTGTATAAAAGTGAGTTCTCTAATATGAGATATCATAAGCAGCAGCGGCAGCACCTTCCCTACACAGCACAGGGAGAGCGGTATGAGCTCCCAGCGTCGCACCTAGTCTTATATAGTGCGGTGACGTCACAGAATCCCGCCGGTCTCTGATTGGCTTCATCTCTGCACATGTCATGTAGGCTACGCCTTTCTTCCTCCCAGACTTCTTTGCCCCATGTGCTCGCAGCCATTTTATCAATTAAAAACATGCTTCGTTCCTGCGAATCACCACAAACTTGAACTTCGTTCAGAATCGAAGTTTTCCTGAAATTCTAAACGAATTCCACTTCGTTAGATTCAATTCGCCAAACTCTAACCACAACCATATGATTCTACAAATTTATGACTGTAGTACACCAAAACAAGACACATAAATGTTACAGCAGTCAGATCAAGTTAACCCCTTACCGGCAGAGACAGTTTTGGCCTCTTTGACAGAGCGCCATTTTTTAAATCTGACATGTATCACTTAATGTGAGAATAACTTTTTGACACTTTAACCTATCCATGTGATTCAGAGACTGTTTTCTCGTGACACATTGTGCTTTAAGATAGTAAGAAATTTTGGTCCAAAAAGTCCTTTTTCATTTGTGAAAAATATCAAAGTATCGTGAAAAATTAGAAAAAATTACCATTTTCAAACTTCAAAAATTTCTGCGTGTAAGACAGATAGTTATTCCACTCAAAATAGCTTATAACTAGCATCTACCATATGTCTACTGTAGGTTGGCAGCTTTTTTTTAATTTTTTTTATTTATGATATTAGGGGGCTTAGAAATTTAGTAGTAATTTTCACATTTTCAAGAAAATTTGCAATATACATTTTTTAGGGACCAGTCCTATTCTAACATGATTTTGATTGGCCTGTATGTTAGATACCCCCATAAATGACCTCATATAAGAAACTACACCCATTCAAGTATTCAAAACAGCATTTAGGAAGTTTATTAGCCCCCTTAGGTGTTTCACAGGAATTAAAGCAAAGTGGAGGTGAAATTAAAAATTTCACTTTTTTTTGCAGATTTTAAATTTTCAGCCATTATTCACACTCGGTAGATGTGATCAGGGAAATTCAACTTAATATTGATTTCCCAGATTCCGCTGTTTTCAGAGATATCCCATATGTGGCCCTAGTGCGCTATTTGGCTCAACCACAAGCCCCAGAATAGGAGGAGACTCTGGGGTCTCATTTTCATTACAACTTTATTTAGGCGCCATTTCAGGTTTGTGGACACCCTACGGGGCTAAAACTTGATAAACACCCCTAAAAAGACAGCATATTGGAGAATACACCCCTTAAGGAATATATCCAGGGGTGTAGTGAGTACATTAACACCCCACAGGTGTTTCAAAAACTTTTTTTGCGTTAGGCTGGGAAAATGAAATTTCTTTTTTTCCAATGATCTGCAATTTTAGCTGAAAATGTTGAATTTTTACAAGGAATCCTGTAAAAAAAGCATCCCAAATTTTGTTAAGCAATTTCTTCCAAGTTTGGCAATACCCTACATATGGGTGTAAACTGCTGTTTGGGCGCATGGCAGGACGTACAAGGGAGGGAGTGCTATTTTGCATTTGGAACGCAGATTTCAGTGGGGCCATGTCGCATTTGCAAAGCCCCCAAAGTACCAGAAAAGGTGAAACCTTCCACAAGTCACCCCATTTTGACTTCAACACCCCTCATGGATCTCATCTAGGGGTGTACTGTGCATTTTAGGTGTACAGGTGGTCCATACTATTTTTTAGTATTGGGCTATGAAAATTGGGGGAAAAACGCAGTTCCACCATTGTTTCTTGGGCTTCATTTTTACAGTGTTCGCCGTACGGGATAAGTGACAGGAAAACTTTACTGTGGGGGTCGGTACAATTGCAATGATATAAATTTTATATAGTTTTTTATGTTTTATTAATTTTACACAATAGAATTAGGTCTATAAGAAATTGCGTTTTTATGTTGTCCTGTTCTGATAGCCATAACGTTTTCAGTTTTCTGTATACGGAGCTGATCATGCGCCTTTTCGTTGTGGGATGAGTTGACGTTTTTATTAGTACCATTATGGGGGGCATATGCCGCTTTGATCACTTTTTATTAAGGTTTTTGTGAGGCATTTTTAACAAAATACAGCATTCCCGGTAGTGTTTTTTATTTTTATTTTTTATAGCAGTCACCGTGCGGTATAAATGACATGCTAATTTTACTCAGCAGGTTGATACGATTACAACGATACCCAATTTGTATTTTTTTATAGGTTTTACTGCTTTTACACAATGAAAACACTTTTTTTCAAAAAGGAAAACACGTTTTTGCATCACCATAGTCTGAGAGCCATAACTTTTTTATTTTTCGGTTTACTGTGTTGGGTCTTGTTTTTTGCGGGATGAGTTGACGTTTTTTTGGTATCATTTTTTGGGGGACAAAACTTTTTGATCAGCTTTAAATCCATTTTTTGGAAGGAAGGGTGAAGAAAATACTGCAATCCTAGTAGTGTTTTTTATTTTTATTTTTAACAGCGCTCATTGCGCAGTATCCATGATAAGTTAGATTTACTCTCTGGGTCAATACGATTACGGCAATACCCAATTTATATATATTTTTTTTATTTTGAAGCACTTTAAAAAAAAAAAAGGGTTTTATTGTGTAAAACAATATTTATGCATCGGTTTGTTCTGAGAGCCATAACTTTTTTATTTTTCCGTATACAGAGCTGTGTAAGGACATTTTTTTTGCGGGATGAACAAAAAACGCAATTCTGTGACAGTTTTTTATTAATTTTTTTACGGTGTTCACCGTGCGGGTTGATTAATGTGACAGATTCTCAGGGCAGGTCGTTACGCACGCGTCGATACCAAATATGGGTACTTTATTTATTTTTGATCTTTTTGGGGGCGATTGGCATTTGTAAAGGGGAAAAGGGCGGTGTACGTGTTTTTATTTTATTTTTTGTGTTTGTGTTTTATTTTTTATTCACTTTTAAGGCCATGTTCAGACGGCTAACTGCGGGACGTAATTCAGTCCGTAATTATGCGCCGGAGTGCGCCAATTACGGGCTGAATCCGTCTCAGTAACTACGGTAATCCACAGTTCTCAAAGAGAACTATGGATTACGTCTCCTCTCCCTGCTCGGCGAATACGCCGAGGGGGGAGATAATTCACATGTCATTTTCTAGCGGCGTGTACGCGCCGCTAGCAATGATTGTCTATGGGCCGGCCCCCCGCTCCCTCCCCCGGCCACACGGTGTAACTGCGGGACGTAATTACGTCCCGCAGTTAAGCCGTGTGAACATAGCCTCACATTTATTTTTACTTTTTTACACTTTTTTTTACTTTTTTTTCTAACAGCAATCATCAGATTGCTGTTAGAAGGCAGGCCAGTACACAGTGCATACGTCCATTTGCGGGAAGTCACTTCCCGCTAGGGCGTATGCATACGTCCTATGTCGGGAAGGGGTTAAAGGTGGTCTGCCTGAGTTGTCCTAGTGGAACTACAATGCACCTGGAAGTTTGACCCGCAGTAGAACAGGTTCATACATTCTGGCGCATTCTACAATACTAATGCTCACAAAATAATTGAGGTGTGGGCATCAAAGTTCATACATGTCACTCTTAGGGCCACATGTATGAAAACTGTTTAGGTCTAAAACTCACTTTTTGCTCATAGTAACCTATGAGCAAAAAAGTGAGTTTTAGTTCTAAATAGTTTTCATACATTTGGCCCTTAGTGTACAGCTGCGCACTCTGGATGGATGTGGTAGAACCGCTCGAATGTTTATAGATAACTGCCGGTTGGCATCTGATTAAAGAAACCAGACAATCCCATTGAATCACTTCAACGCCTAAAAAATAATACCCCTTTAACCCCTCACCAGCATATTTTTTTGTTAATAGAATATTCCCATTTTAAGGATTTCATAAATATGGCATTCACCACAGACACTATGGGGCAATTTATGAAGGGATATACGTGGAAAAGTCAAAGATTTTTGCCTAACCGTCATTAGTTTAGGAATTTGGGACTTTTAGACTGCTTTCACACAGTGAATTTTTGCTTTGTTTTTGTTGCTGTGCATTTCTGCACACACACACAAAAAAAAGGCACTGAAAAAATGCACTGTGTGAAAGCAGAATTAAACTTCAAATAGAACTTGCTACTTTGTCGTTAGCCATTCCCCTTTTGGGTGAGGCACAAAACATATCAATAAGTGTCTAAAACCCATAATAAAAGTGAAACAAAACATATATGCTATTTTTAGGTGCAAATTGCAGTAGAATTCTAGCGCACTTGCATTAGTAAATCCATTTCTTAGCATCTCCCTGTCTTTAGACAACCTGGCATGGAATTCATTGGGCACAGCAGTATAGGAGAATTGAATGATTTAAGGTTATTTCAGCCTGAAGGTAACAGACTAGTTGCAGAAGAGAAACTCTGCAAATATCTCGTCAATGGTGGTGGCAGACATTAAAAGAACATTATAATTATACAGTTCGCTAATATACTATTTGAAGAGAACCTTTCATTCAGAGATAAAGTCTGGAGACTTTTTCTAAATATGATTGATTAACAGAATAGAGGATTCACCTCTGTCTAATATAAGCAAAGTGTACCTACTGCTAAAATGAGAAATGTTCCTTCTCCTCTGGGCATTTTAACTGTGAAAGAGGCACAATTTTTTCAGTATTATCTACAGTGGAGATATATGAAACATTGCTCAATGTAAGCAATATAAAGCATCTCTGTACATTATAGAGGACCGCTAAAGAAGGGTCAATCATGTGTGTAAAAGGTTAATAAGCAGAATCTCTCACTTGTAAGCACTATGTATGTTCCTTATAACCACCGAGCTTGAAGTACCTCTTGCAATTAAAGTGTTCCTGAGTTCTGCAACACAGCAGACTGTGTGTACAGTGTTTGCTACAGTACGCCATCTCCTCAAGACAAGGAAAGCAACAGCACTCCTCACGTCAGGAGTGCAAAGTGAACGTTTGTATATATATATATATATTATATATATTTATTATATTATAATATATTATCTATATATATTTTATATATATATATATATATATATGTAAATTTAAGAATCTTCGCAGCACAACTACAGGTACAAATCAAAAAACAAACCGTTTATTGCCACAAGTCACAGAACCGACGTTTCGGCCCTCTCACAGAGCCATTTTCAAGTGTCAAATAGTGCAAAACTCACAATATATATAACAATCCACAAAATCAATCAATTTACATTCATTAGTGATAAAAAGTATACAGTACAGCACAGTAAAAAGTGAAAACAACGTGGAAAAAAGCACAATATGTGTAAAAGGTTATAAGAGACAATATTATAATAATAAATAACATTACCAAGACAACAACAGTGCATAAAGTGTAAATATTGAAAAGAGGGGGGCGGGTACTATCGTCGCTCACCTGTTAATCAAAACATATCAAACACTTGTGTAATGTGATGCAAGCTGCGGCGTTCATAATATCAGACTGCACATGACAGGAAGCTCAACACCGTGTCCCTAGCAACTCGCTGCAAACATCCACGGCACGGCGCACGCAGGAAGCTTACCACGGTCACAACATCCGAGCATGTGGTTAACACAGGTAGCGTCCATAGAAACACGCTCACTGTTACAAAGCGCAACTAGCGCATGCCCAATGGATAAATGCCACTCAAGAGGCCATCGTTAAACTGGGCAAATCAAATCAGGCTCAATACACATATAATACCTAACAAGGTAAAAACCGACACTGGAAGCACACCAATCACCACAAATGCAAAGAGGCAATAAAGTGCACCTCATACAGAGGACTCCACAAAGTGGAGAAAATGCACGCAGTAACTCTCCCAGAACAGGTAACCCTATCAGTCCCTGACAAGGAAAACCAACACTGGAAGCACACCAATCACCACAAATGCAAAGAGGCAATACAGTGCACCTCATACAGTGGACTCCACAAAGTGGAGAGGACACACGCAGTACCGCAACCAGGTCAGGTAAAATCATAATGATGGTGACTCCACACCTTTAAATAATATTATTATATAAGAGCCCAATATAGAACCACATAAGAAAAAACTTAGCAGCATGAAATGAACTAGGCAGCAGCAAAATGCAGAATAAAGAATAATAATAAAAAACAAAAATAAAATAAAAAAACAGGTAAGCGGCATAGCACTCATCCACCAAATTGTATATATTGTATATTAGGGACAATGTACTGAATGTAGATTATAAAATCATACCAGGAATGTTCAACTGAGTTTTCTTCTTCTACTTTCCTTCTTGTGTTTTTCATCATTTGTTCTATAGCTTGGATATATTTAATATGAAGTATTAATTTTATTTTATTTTTATTTTTAGATTCTTCACAACATGATTATCCAATTTGGTGGATGAGTGCTACGCCGCTTACCTGGTTTTTATTTTATTTTTGTTTTTTATTATTATTCTTTATTCTGCATTTTGCTGCTGCCTAGTTCATTTCATGCTGCTAGGTTTTTTCTTATGTGGTTCTATATTGGGCTCTTATATAATAATATTATTTAAGGGTCTGGAGTCACCATCATTATGAGGTTACCTGACCTGGTTGCGGTACTGCGTGTGTTCTCTCCACTTTGTGGAGTCCACTGTATGAGGTGCACTGTATTGCCTCTTTGCATTTGTGGTGATTGGTGTGCTTCCAGTGTCGGTTTTTACCTTGTTAGGTATTATATGTGTATTGAGCCTGATTTGATTTGCCCAGTTTAACGATGGCCTCTTGAGTGGCATTTATCCATTGGGCATGCGCTAGTTGCGCTTTGTAACAGTGAGCGTGTTTCTATGGACGCTACCTGTGTTAACCACATGCTCGGATGTTGTGACCGTGGTAAGCTTCCTGCGTGTGCCGTGCCGTGGATGTTTGCAGCGAGTTGCTAGGGACACGGTGTTGAGCTTCCTGTCATGTGCAGTCTGATATTATGAACGCCGCAGCTTGCATCACATTGCACAAGTGTTTGATATGTTTTGATTAACAGGTGAGCGATGATAGTACCCGCCCCCCTCTTTTAATATTTACACTTTATGCACTGTTGTTATCTTGGTAATGTTATTTATTATTATAATATTGCCTCTTATAACCTTTTACACATATTGTGCTTTTTTCCACGTTGTTTTCACTTTTTACTGTGCTGTACTGTATATTTTTTATCACTAATGAATGTAAATTGATTGATTTTGTGGGCTGTTATATATATTGCGAGTTTTGCACTATTTGACACTTGAAAATGGCTCTGTGAGAGGGCCGAAACGTCGGTTCTGTGACTTGTGGCAATAAACGGTTTGTTTTTTGATTTGTACCTGTAGTTGTGCTGCGAAGATTCTTCAATTTTTATATTGTTGGGACTGTTGCCAAGTTCCTTTTTTTCGCTGGCACCCTGCTTGTTATACATCTTTTGGTGTGCTGCTTTCTCTATATTCTATATATATATATATATTATATATATATATATTATATATATTATGTATATATATATATATATATATATATATATATATATATATAATATATATATATATACACGCTACTCACAAAAAGTTAGGGATATTTGGCTTTTTGTTGAAATTTCTGGATGAATATAAAATTTCTTGAATTATTTTTTTTTTTTTAAATGAACTAAATGAGCCCATCTCTTAACTTTAGAATGTCCAACTCTTTAATGTTTCATTGATTTTAGCACAACTTGCTGATCTCTAACAAGGAGCTTAATGGCAAAATTCCCAACAGGTGTTTGATCCCTGAATCATCAAATACATTTAGGAAATCAATTTGAATTGGGAATTAATCAGTCCTCCTCATCATGCTGTTCACATTTTGTCATCATGAGACCAAGACAATACCTTACAATTGATCAACAGTACATCGCCATTGAGAGGCTGCAAGCAGGATGCTCTCAGACGGAAGTGACTACTGAGTGTCGCTGAGTGTTAGCAGAAGGTTGCAAAAGAGATAGAGAGAGACTGTAAGAGTCATAGAAAGACAAAGAAGTGGACCACCTTTGGACACATCACACACTGTTGACTGCTTCATTGTAATCAATGCCCTGCTGAACCAGATGATGAATGCATATTTAAGGGAGGTGAGAGGCAATCAAGTGTCACACTAGAACATTCGTAATCATTTACATCAGCATGGTCATCATGATCTTGTATGGACCAGAGAGTATCTACGCTGGATGAGAGACCAGTGGTCGTCAGTAGTGATCAGTGATGAAGTTCAGTTCAGTTTGAGAAAAACAATGGTCACTAACGATACTGGAGATGTCAAGGAGAGAGCTATGCATCAGTCACTGTTGTCACCAGGTGAGCTTTTGGTGTTGGTAGTGTTACAGTGTTGGCAGGTGTGTCTAGTCAATACAGAACTGCCCTAAACTTTGTAAATGGTACAGTGACAAACCTCAATTACTTGAATAACATCATGAAGCCAGTCATTGTGCCTCTGCATGAACAACACAGGGTGAATTTTATGTTCATGGATTACAATGTTCCAGCTCATCAAGGTTGCATCATTAGAGAATGACTGTTGGAAACTTGGGCACCTCACATGGAGTGTCCTGCACTTTCTCCTGACCTGAACCCCCTAGGAAAACTTTGGGATCAGCTAAGTCACTGTTTAAAAGCTCATAACTCTGTATCCCTGAACCTCAATGACCTAAGGGGTGCCCTTCAAGAAGAGTGGAGTGCCATTCTTCAGCTGTCAATAAAGCGACTTATGAACAGCATGAGTTGTTGTCAAGCTGTAATTGATGCTCAAGGCCACATGACACGTTATTGAGATATTTTGATTATGTATACCCTCCAATGTTGTTGGCTTTTGTTTCATTAAATTGTTTGAGATGAGGAAATCAACATTGCATGTTAAGACTTAAATAGCCGACTTTCAGGAGAAAATATCACTGTGGCGTGAAATGTTTACATTTTCCAAAAATTCACCCAGAAGTCAAATATCTCAATTTGTGAGTAGTGAATAATGGATTTAACAGTAATAAACTCAGTGACTGACAAACAAAATTGACATTTTGGACCACCCAGACCTTAGTTTGAAGTCACAATGTGTCAAGAGGAGGTAGGAATGAAGAACAGCCTGCACGATTCCTACCTTCTCTTGCCACATATGACTGCAGGCTAATGTCCAAATGTACCAAAAGGTAAATTTTGTTCATCAGTCACTAAGTTTGTTACTCTTAAATCCATTAAATATGAATTAAAAAACTTTCACTTTTCACCTCTGATATGAAGAGTGCTAAGGCAGAAAGCCAATGACTGCTGGGGCTCGGTGACTGCCTGAGCTGCTGGGTCTATTCAAATCAAGATCAGCTCTGCAGTCAATGGAGGGGATGTATTTCTACTGGATTGCTTCTGTAACTGAAACTAATATACCAGCACCAGTTACAGAGGAAATCGTCACAAAGAAAAAAAGGGAATTTAAAATGCCCTCAAAGGTTTTTTGCTCACTTTATAGAGGCAAAAAAACACAAATACTCAAAATTAAATATTAATAAAATGAATACTAACAGCCCAAACTGCAGCTTTTAGCCCTACTCCTTGTGGCCCTAAAACTTTATATCACCAATTTATAGGTGTGTATGACAACTTATTTTAGAGCAACTTTGCTGTAAAAAAAAAAATGAAATAAAAAAGTGAATTTTTTTATTTGTTAGTATCTTCCCTCATATTGAAAAACACAACTAACATAAAAATTACATAAAAATAAAGCATAACATACTATATCACAGAAAGAAGGCAAACAAATTGGTAAAATAACCATGCACAAGAAAGTATTATAGCGTTTAAACCGGCACGTACTACGGAAAAGGAAAACGTACCTGGTCAGGAAGGGGGTAAATGGCTCAGTCAGGTACTGGTAATCAAACACTGTGTACTAAACCTACTTGCTTCTATCTCCTCCAGAGAGGTTACCCCTTGTCCTCTCCCCATACTATCTCCAGTCTGTATAGTTATCTCCTGCACACAACAGTGGGTTATACCACTATACTAATTGACGCCTATGTCATGCTGCTGCAGAGACAACTGATCCCAGCTGTTTAACTATGTAGATGCCTCAGTCACCTCTCCACCTTCCCATCAACCTCAGTTGCCATTGCACTCAGGCTTTCCATGTAACTGCTAGTACACATTGTAATAGGAGAGCCCTATTTCCTTGCTACACTACAATAGATCAGATTAATATTGCAGAAAAGTTTCTAACATAATGCATGCCCTTGTGGTCAAATGCCATAGAGGGATTAAACATATAAGAACATTAAACATTTTTAAAATATAAAGAAAAAGTTTAAAAATTCTAAAAGTTCAAAGCATTACCCTTTTACTTATTTAAAAAAAGAAAAGAAAAACAAAACTCAGATATAACTGGTATTTCTCTGTCTGTAAGTCCAATCTGATCCCCCAGCATAGTGAGTGTTGTAAAAAAATTAATAAATACTCTATGCCAAAACTGCTTTTTTTGGTCACCTTGCCTCCCCAGAAAACTGAAATAGCAGTAAACCAAAAAGTAGCATGAGATCCAAAATAGTATCAATAAAATCTAAACTCTAGCTCACATAAAATTAAGCCTTAAAACATGTCTATAGATGGAAAAGTAGAAAGGTTATTGGTTACAGAAAATGGTAATGCCAAGCAAATTAAAAAGCAAAAATCTATTTTTAACCCCTTACCGCCGCAGCCAATTTTGGCCTTTCTGTTTGAGCCGCATTCTTAAAATCTGACATGTGTCACTTTATGTGAGAATAACTTTTTTGACACTTTTACCTATCCATGTGATTCAGAGAATGTTTTCTCATTACAGATTGTGCTTTAAGTTAGTAAACAATCCTTGTTTATTTATGAGAAATATCAAAATTAGAAAAATTTGCCATTTTCGAACTTACAAGATGACTGATAATCTCCCTCAATCTGGGGCTCCATGCAAGATCTCACCCCATGGGGGTCAAAATGATCACAAGAACGGTGAGCAAAAATCCCAAAACCACATGGGGGGACCTAGCGAATGACCTGCAGAAAGCTGAGACCAATGTAACTAAGGCTACCATCAGTACCACAGTATGCCGCCAGGGACTTAAATACTGCAGTGCCAGACTTGTCCGTGCCTGTCTGAAGTTTGCTAGAGAGCATTTGGATGATCCAGAAGAGTTTTGGGAGAATGTCATATGGTCAGATGAAACTAAAGTAGAACCGTTTGGTAGAAACACAACTCGTCATGTTTGGAGGAGAAAGAATGCTGAGTTGTATCCAAAGAACACCATACCTATTGTGAAGCTTGGGTGTGGCAACAACATGCTTTGGGGCTGTTTCTCTGCAAACAGACCAGTACGACTGATCCGTGTGCACGAAAGAATAAATGGGGCCATGTATCATGAGATTTTGAATGCAAACCTCCTCCCATCAGCATGGACACTGAAGATGAAACGTGGCTGGGTCTTTAAGCATGACAATGATCCACAATGATGTGGCGATACCAAATGTGATTACTTTATTTTTCATGTGATTGCCATTTGTAAAGGGGAAAGGGGTGGTGTACATGTTTTTATTTTATTTTTTGTGTGTGTTTTACTTTTTTTTTTTACTTTTTCACCTTTTTCGCACTTTCCCCCATAGGTGATTTGTATCAGTGATCCTCGGATCACTAATACAATAGAGATCAGTACAGAGCAGGTCTGCGGGCAACATCCACAATGCATTGCGGGCATGATGATGTCACAGGCAGCCTGGATGCCTTGGTAAAACACTCAGGCTGCCAGGTACGGACACAGCAGAGGTGCTGGCAATGCTGCTGTACCGATTGCAGACAGGAGGAATTCCCTCCTTCTCTCCGTGCCTAAGCTGCCGCGATCGTGATAGATTGCGACAGCTAAGGGTTAATCACCTGCGGCGGAAGTGAGTTCCGGCCACGGGTGATGCGGCATGAGGCCAGCAGTAATATATCACTGGGCCCATGTATCAACTAGGCAGGGCTTGCTTGTGAACCCGCACAACGTGCAGGATGTAGCGGTACATCTATTTGAGGCACTTCCCGCTAGGACGCACCAGTACGTCCCATGTCGGGAAGGGGTTAAATAGTAAAACCTAACGAAAACTACATACATTTGCTATCACCGGAATCGTACCGACCTGCTGACTAAAGATAATGTCATTTATACCGCATAGAAAACTGCATGAAAATAAAACTGCCAAAAAATAGCGCAATTGTTTTTGTCTCAAATATACTACCCTGCAAATAATTTTCTTTGTTTTTTTGGTTTCCAAGTAATTATATGGTACAGTAGTTGTTACAATTAAAAATATAACCTGCCTTACAAAATAAAGCCTTAGATGGAAATAGAAAACTGTTATGACAGGGATAAAAGAAAAAACTAAATAAACACATTATAAACAAATCACTGAGGTATAAAGAAGTAAAAGAGACAAAGCATCTGGCATCTTTCATTTTCTTTGTTACATGTATTAAAGTGTTGAAATGTTGAGCTTTGAATACTTGACAATACAGATGTAGCAAAGTTTAATTTGATGATGGTATCAGGGGTCTCTGTGTTATCTGTTCTCAGAACACAATGAAAGGTTGAGACAACCTTTATATACAGATAAGTGTCTATGGGTGCCCTAATGTAGGGAGTGACAGAAGTGTGTGATAAAAGGTCGGGGTTAGCAATTAGGGATCTTAGTAGGTCAGACGGAGAAGATGTATTCTCAAGGCACTCTTTTTAGTCGCAATTTCAGGTTTGCAGACCACTTAAGGTACTAAAACTTAATAAACACCCATAAAATGACCACATATTGGAAACTACACCCTTTAAGGAATATATCTGGAGTGCATTGACCCCACAGGTCTTTTCACAATTTTTTTTAGTTAGGCTGTGAAAAAACCCCCCAAAAAAAACATTTTCAATCAGCAATTATAGCTAAAAATGTTTCATTTTTACAAGAAATCCTGAAAAAAGCACCACAAATGCTGTGATATCATTATCTGTCAAGTTTATCTTTGCTACAACTTTCTGCTTTTTTTCTTACATTCTAAAATTTTGACTGGGTATGATTTATAGTGTGTTCCTTATTGTAGATGAGTGTTAGTTGTTTCTTCTGCCCATGACTGTTTTCACAGACATTATTTTCTATAAAATGTTAAGGTAAGGAACAGTTTTGTGAAGAAATTGAACGCTTTAGAGAAACTGTCACCAATCAACTGCAGATTATGTTAACTATACTTTCTCCAAATGAGTGCTGTGTTTACTGAAAAGGCTTTAGGTAATTACCCTTGAACACTCTAGACCAACTCTTATTTATGCTAGTCTTCAACTAATAGCTTTACTTTTCAGAAAGAAGGATGTTTAGTTTTTCTCAGCTACATGATACCACTTTGCTAGATGCTGTATACCAGTGGGAACTCTAACATACAAGAATAGCATGCAATTTCAATCAGAGCGACTATTCCTGGCCCTAAATTGCTACAAAGAATAGTCACTTTCATCCAATCAACATGTAAATTAATTCAATAAACATTACTAACTTTTTCCTTAGGGGTTAGATGCTTATAATACCTCTCTATAAAAAGAACAATCACCCAAAAATGTCACCTGCATACTCCATAAAAGATATATCAATGAGATATTTCAGTTTTATAATATAAACCACTAACACTTAGCAGTTATAATAGCAAATAGGTGTCACTTATAGGGTAAAGGCTTCAATGTCACTCTTTAAGACCTCTAAAGAAAGGGTAAACAACAATATGTTTTATAGATACATAATAACAGTATGTGGTAAGAGTGAAAAGCATTATATGACTGTTAGATATAGATAGATAGATAGATAGATAGATAGATAGATAGATAGATAGATAGATAGATAGATAGATAGATAGATAGATAGATAGATAGATAGATAGGTCATATAATGCTTTTCACTCTTACTACACATATCCTTTTAATATGTATCTAGAAAAACACATTGACGTTTACCCTTTCTTTTCAGACCATCTTGATCTACTAGATTTGCTGTTTTTAGATTTCTTCAGGCAGTAATAAAACAGATAGAGGTCTTAAATAGAGACATTTTAAGCCGTTACTCTATAAGTGACACCTATCTGCTATAGCTTTTCTCCAGTGTTGGCGGCTGTTAGCTCTGCTCCATTAGGCCATAACAATTATCAGTGTCTGCTGTTTAGCTTCATGGTTGACTAAGTTGATAAATTTGAGATAACCCACCAAAACCCATCTCATGTAAGATCAGTCATTTAGGATATTACTCATTCCATGTACTTTTCTTTACACTACAGCTTTATTGGCTCAGATTTGTTAAAGTGTTTCAGGGTACATTCAGGGTCAGACTAAATTCACACCATGCCAAAAGTAGACTCAGTATACCCATTGGGAAAATCAAGATGTATACACTGACATGCTTAAAGAGAACCTGTCACATCATTTTTGCCCCCCTGGCTGAGGACAGAACAAGCTAGTGACAGACCTGCTGTTTCCAGCGCTGTGTCCCTTATTCTGTAAGATCCTGTAGTTTTATAACATTTAATGCTCAAATCTGCAGTTTTCAGCCAGAAAAGAGTAATTTAAAGAGTCAGTTTTTTTTCAAACCCCGCCCACCTGAGGCTAGCCTTTGGTGGGCGGGGCTAACGCCTGCTCATGAATAAGATTTGAGCATTAAATGCTCTAAAACTACAGCATCTTACAGAATAAGGGACACAGCGCTGGAAACAGCATGTCTGACACTAGATTGTGCTGCCCTCAGCAAGGGGGGCATAAACTATGTGACAGGTTCCTTTTAAGTGTCTGAATACTAAAATCAGTAGTTAAATGAGTGTTTTGATGGCATATCAATATAATATACCGTCAAAGTGTGATAGGTGCTGGTCCCACTCTGGGACCCACACCTATCTCAGAAACAGGCCCCCAGTATCTCTGTTCAGAAAGGATTGCTGGTTGCACTTGTGCACTACTCTTCATTGTGTTCTATTGGAGTTCTGAGTACCGCCCAACATAACACTCGGTTGTACTCAAAACTGTCATGGAACAGAATGAAGAATTATGTGCAAGAGCATTTGACTCACCATTCTGGAGTGGAGCCTTTCGGGGGCCTGAACCTATCACACTTTGATGACCCCATACTATAGATATGCCATCAAAGTGTGAGATGGGAACGTCCCTTTAACTGCATGCTTCAATAGAACTGTATTTTTGACAATGGGAAGCTTAACTGGAAAAGTACATTTGTCATCATTAAACTATTGAATGTTAGATGAATTTAACATTGTTGGTATCTAATAGAAGGTGTATGGGCTACTGGTGAGGGTCATTTTTACATGCAGTAGATCAGGAGAACACATATTGGAATGACATGACAGTAAGTGATCTGTATCAATACCTTCTCCAAGCCATCTTCCTTGAGACTTATGATATCAAGATCAAAATCTGTTCTTAGCCCGCTGGTTTTGTTGAACACAATTCGTCCGGTCAGCCCTTCCCACTGGGCCTGTAGATAAAAGTAGGACATTTATGACAATTAACAAGACTCATAAATCATCACTCAGTGTTCCAGCACAATGCTAAATTGTAATTACTCTTTACATGGTATTCCTTCCCCTCTCATTCAGGTCCCTAAAGGCCCTGGTTAATTAATAATCACCTCATCATTGCTTTATCCATGAAACAAGCTAAAAATTACCATAAATCCTATTATACACCACCATATAGTCCTTGCTACTTTTATTGTTAATCAGAACCAACTTTTGAATTTAGGCTGTAAGAGTGAGATACACTATGTTCTCGATAACTGGAAATGAGCCATCTCTCATTTGAGGTTTAGGACACAGACATTTCTATTACAACGATACTGAACTTTTAATTTACAAATAATTACCCCAGTTCTTCACTTTATTTAGGGGTTTGTTGCCTCTTTATACAGAGCATTACTGAGATAAACATTTGTTTAGGGGCATAAGTTTGCTGCTGAGCTGGTCTCCATTTTTAGGGGCCGTTTACATGGCACAGTGCAAAGACCGGTCGGAAACCCCGACCGGTATTTGCACTGTTTTCATGGCATGCACACGGCAGCCGGGGACGGCTTTTCTCTGCAATTAGAGGAGAAAAACCCTCCCCCTTCACATACACATGTTCATCTTCCGTCCAAAAACCGGGTGGATTAATGAACGTGTGCTATGTTTTTCGGACTGCCGGCAGTCTGTAAAGCCACCCGGCAGAAAACCCGTGCAGTGGGGACTGCTGTGCAGGTTTTCCATAGCGATCCATAATAAAAGTTGTCACCCGATTTGCAGACGGTTTTCAAAACCGACAACTGTCTGAAAAAATGTGTGAAAACCAGTGCAGTGGGGACAAGGCCTTAGAGCATAAACATCAAAATAGTATTGAGTCAGTTCACCATTCCAGAAGTTGATTCACAGATGGAACCCAGTGAAGAGAGAGCCATATCCTCCAAAGCAAATAAAGTACATTTCAGGTGCACCAGATACACTTCCGGAATTCTCACTAAAACTGCAAGTTTATTAACCACGTAAAAAATTCAAATAGAGTAGCACACTTTGCAAAGGTGACAGGGAATATGCAGCCTAAGGGTGCTTTCACACGGTGCGTTTTTTGGTGCGTTTTTGATGCGTTTTTTGGATGCGTTTTTTGTGCAGGAAGGCACAACAATTAATGCTATACATTGTTGCACAAAAACCGCATCCAAAAAAACCGCACCAAAACCGCCACAAAACTGCACCGGGTGAAAGCACCCTAACTCACTGTGGAAAATAACAACCGCTGGTGCGTTTAGGACATGTAGTGTCCTTAATCGGAAGTGTAGCTGGTGCATCTGCAATTTATGTTATTAACTTATATGTTTCACAGATTTTTAGTACGTGTTCTTTTACTGTAAACAAGCTAATTTTGCTGTGCCATTTAAAGAATTAACTAGACATATATGTATGAACCAGTTCTAAATAGCTTTAAGGTAGTGTAGAGTGTACCAAACTGTATGAACCTGTTCTTCTGCAGGTCATACATACAGACATATTGTAGTGCCAATACAACAAGTCTGGCTCAGGCAGATCACCTTTAACTTGGTCTGGCTGTTCTAACTGTTCTGCGCCTAGATTTGGCGTAAAAAAATCATAAATTTGTCTACTTCTATGACTGTCGTGTGACACGCCCCCAGAACACCCATAATCTTGTGCGCATTACAGAGCATTTTATATTAGAGAAACATTATTAGATATTCCTAAGGTTTTGATATTTTAAGGAATGCACCATTGCATTAAAGGGGTTTTCTCGCTACAAAGAATAGCTTTCAAATTATAGGGAACACAAAATAAAGACATTTTCCAAATATATTGCTTTGTTCTTCTGTTTTCCCTAAGGAGATACAAGTGAATTTATGACCTCCATGGCTATTTCAGTTCCCTCAGTAACCTATCTGTAAACAATTCTCCCCCTGCTGTTTGTTAAATGAGATAACAGTGAGTGAAGTCATCACACAGGTTGTGGCAGTGTGCTGTGCTGCTGAGCAGTAAAAAGCTTGATTTATGTAAAATAAACAAAACTGTAATTAGGGCTTTTGTTTTGGGGATCAGATAAGAAGTCCTGTTAGTAGTTTGAGAAGCTAATCTGATCTAATTAGCATCTGAAAGCACAGCATGGCATGGAGCTGTACAAGCACAGAGCTGTATGCAAATGAGTCAGTCTGAACCAGGAAGTGACAGAGTATTTCATTCATGCATTCTCTGAAACTCTGAAGGGAGACAACTCCTTTAAGTGAGTGGCTACTAATACTTTTCCTATTTTACTGATTCAAATCTATTAAATGTTTTATATAAACAAAAAAATTAGATCTAAAAATTAACTTACTTGGTCACAGCAAGAACAGTTGAGGGTTTTGAGAAAGACATAGATAGCTACTTACTACTAAATAATATCAATACTGATGTAGCTGTATGAAATGTATAGATCCAGTGTCACGGTTCACGCCGCGGTTCCCTGCCTTGGGCCGTCGGCGTGTCGTGCCTTCCTGTGCTTACCTGTCCTGTCCTGTTCTGTTGCTTCCTGGGGTCCTGTGTGTGCTCTGTTCCTCTTAGGGCGTGCGCTCTGCAGTTTCCTGTCTTTTAGAGGTTACTTGTCTCTGTCTACTTCCTCTTTACCTCTGACCCCTGCCTATAAGAGGAAGTTCCTGCCTCTGCTCTGGGTCAGTTCATTGCAGTCTGTTGCTGTGTCCAGCTGCTTCCCATCTTGAGCTCCTGCCAGCATCTCAGGTCTGCTGTTGGAGCCTTTAACCCCTGAGATGCTGGTCCAGTGTCTTGGTCATCTGAACTCCTGGCCGTCCGTCCGTCGTGTTTGTGTCTCCTGTATCCTGCCGTGTTCCTGTCCTGTATGTGCTCTCCTGTTCCTGCCGTGTTCCCTGGTCTGTACCTGATGTGTTACCCGTCCAGTTCCTGTCGTATCCTGTGGTGCTATGTGTACGTTTAACCCTCCTGTATCCTGCTGTACATGTTCCTGTGTTCCTGTATTCCACCGCCTGGATTCCTGTCTTGCACCCCGGCTGTCACCGCAGGTAGCCACGTCAGGAGTAGTGACCTGGGGGTCCCGCAGCCAAGTCCATCCCGCTTTGCGGCGGGCTCTGGCGAAGACCAGGGGCCCCTTAGACTCCACTCCCTGGCGTGGTCCTCCAGCTACCACCTCGCCTGCGGTGATCACAGAGGATCCACACCCGGATGTCTGCGGTCGGCGCTTCGGCGTATGTCCATCGGCGCCGCACCGTTACATCCAGTCTGATAGTAATTTTGGAAGCAGAAATTAAATTTTCATTTAGGAAAGATTGTTTTTTCCTTATGGGTTCCAAGTATTCATCAGTAGGGGAAACAAAGTTTAAAAATTCTCTATCCCCCTCCCGTCATCCACATGTTTCCCCAGCCTTGGTTGCGCTTGATAGTCATATGTCTTTTTTCAACTTTCGTATGTCAAAATTGGGGAAAAAAGAAATTTTATCCAGCACCAAACTTTAGAAAAATATATCTAGTTTAAAAAGCTGCATCCACGGAGCCTTTTTTACTTCTGGTGTGTTTTGGGCAATCGTGGCTCTTATTCTTTTTTCCTCAATTTTGGATTGGTTCATTGCCTCCAGAGGTCCATGGGCTATCCATGTACCATCTCATCCAGGCCACGAGATCACAAATTCATGTATCAGTGGAGGTAAGCTACCTTGTTATTTGTCCTCTAAATGGTGAGAAACAGAAATGATCTAGGACTTGTAAAAGCATTCAATATGGAAAAACACTGCTTCAGAAATCCATGTTAAAATTAAAAAGTTCAAAAAGTCTGAGTCCAGGTTCACATGTTGCAGATTGCAGTTTTTGTCACATTTGTATGAAATTGCAGCTAAATTGCACGACCAAGCATTAAGTCCAGCAAATAAAGCATACACTGATGATAAATAGAGCAAATGTAGTTCAAAAGAGACTATGGGGGACATGTATGAAACTAGGCAGATCGAAGAGCATTTTCACATCTATTTTTCAGTGTCAAACGCACCTGAATGTGTGAAAATGTTTTTTGTGCGCTCATAGATGGTGTCTAAAGTTCGACACGCCTCGCCTATGTGTTTGGCGCATTATGAAACTTAGGGGTATAAGTAATGCGCCAAACATGTATAAAGTCTATAGATAGGCTGGAAATAAAAGAAAAGTCATTAGAATAGCATGTCAGTGAATAGAAACTATGGTACTGATCTTGCTCGGTGGACCACAGGTCCCAGGAAGGCCAGTGGTGTGCTGGCTCTTGCTGTATGTAGAGTAAAGGGTGAGAGCAGCAAAAATAAATTTCTAATTTAATGTAGTAAAAATTAAAAATTTTAAAATCTGATCAACATCATCAGTGGGTTATTTAATGTAAAATTAGTTTTAGATTCTATGAATTTTAAATACATTTTATAGGAGATATTTTTATATTTTTGGGATATTATATATTTTTATATTAATTTTATATGATAAAATTTGTTTATTAAGTTGAGAAATATTGGACATTTTTTGCCCTAAGAGCAAATCTAGCTCCTCAGACTCAGGAAGACCATTTTGAAATAGGTCTGCCTGTCAGAGCAGTAATGCGCCTAGTTTTGCTGAACCACATTCATGTATTGTGTTTCCCCGAAAATAAGTCATCCGCTGAAAATAAGACCTAGTAGAGGTTTTGATGAATTGCTAATTATAAGGCCTCCCCAAAAAGTAAGATCTAGCAAAGTTTTTGTTTGAAAGAATGCCTGAACAGAACACCAGATATTCTCTTCCGTGGTCGTCACTTGTAAATGTGTAGGCAAGACATCAAGAGGCCCGTTGCCTGCCGCTATCCCCATTGTCCCCTACCGCCACATATAGAACTGCACACAATCTGTCGTTATCCCGTCACCTGCTGCCATATATATGCTGTCCCTATTGTGCTGTGTGCTGTGGTTAGCTTCCCCTGGAGGCCGGGAGATGCAATACCATTCCTACTGTACAAATGGTCCCGAAATTGCTGTGGGAGAACACTACAGTCTCCAGACAGTGTGTGGGAGCCAAGTACTTTACAGCACCTAATTTTTTGTGGACCTGTGTGTGAGTCAGGTAACCAGTGTGCCTTTTTTGTTTCTGTCGCAGGTTTGTACCGTCTAGTCTACGTTAACATCTTCTATGGGTTGTTGCACTTTATGCCACTACTGACACCAAAATTTTGGCACACTTTGAGCCACGGCCTCTTCCATGAAACAACGCCCATTTCCTGGATGAGGTGCAGAAGTGTCCAGAAACTGTCTAAAATACCTAAAAAATGGGGCATACAGCATGAACAGCATTATTTGTGGCACAAATCGGCCTTAATAAATGTTCCCCATAGGGTGAGCCGCTGCGATAACTCTCCCCTGAAAATAAGACCTAGTGCATCTTTGGGAGCAAAAATTTACATAAAACACTTATTTTCGGGGAAACAGGGTATGTGTCTAATTAGGAGTGTGGTGTAACACGCCCCCAGAATGCCCCCTCATGTTAGGCGCATTAAAAAGTGTTGAGTCTTACGAACAATGTACCTAACACATTCATTAGATGCATTAGACATCGTAGCCGGCTCACTTTGACGCATTTTACGCCAGAAAAGGATGAAAAACCCGATCATACATGTCTGTCTATGTTTGCTATATAGATTTCTATGGCTCCTTTGTAATCTGCAGAAGTCAGTTGTCACACTTTTGGACTTAATATATACTAGAAAATAATGACCACCATATAATAAATTTCCAATTATCCTTCAATAAAGTATTGAGGCTAATTTTAATCTTCTTAGAGAGGCCCTAAACCGCATTGACTGGGACAAGGTCTTCAAAATAGAAGAACAAATAATAAATGGGAGATCTTTAAAAAACATCTTAAGCGCCCAAGTGAGAGGTACATACCTTATGGAAATAAAATAATTAGAAACAGGAAAAACAGAGATGTAAAGGAAGCAATAAATAACAAAAAAAAGCTACTTAAACAGAAGGGCAGTGAGGAGGCACTAAAAAACTATAAGGAAACAAATAAACTATGTAAATAATGATAAAGACAGCAAAGCTAGAGGCAGAAAGGTAGATTGCCAAAGAGAGTAAAAATAACCCCAAAATATTTTTTAACTATATACAGAACCTTTAGAATATTAATCTTTGCAGATGATACTAAACTATGTAAATAAATCTACACAATGGAGGATAATGTGTTATTACAAAGGGATCTGGATAAGTTGGAGGCCTGGGCAGAGAAATGGCAGATGAGGTTTAACATGGATAAGTGCAAAGTTATGCACATGGGAAGGTATTTTTGGTATTATCTCTTTTACCCCATTGAAGAGTCCCTGAGATCGGGACGAAACGCTGCATCTGGGGATTATATTGCTAATCATTATATAGCATTTATTGGCTAATTACATTTAATTGCTTATGGTCCTGTTTCCCTTAGTTTTTCTTTATTAATAGTATATAGGAGACTGCTAGGGACAAATAGAGGTCAGAACTGCAGGATCGCCCATTTTGGCCCGTTTTCTCTGCTGAGGAATAGCAATAGGTGCCCTAGTAGGGATAGCATAGGCACTCCCTATTTTCTGTAGGTGTTACTTACCTCCCTTTGAGTATTTTTTCCTTTTGATATTCATATTTGTCTGTTTTAGAGGTATTAAATAAAAGTTAGATTTAAGAGGAATTGTTCTTTGTGGTTGTGATTAGTCTTTAAAGGTATATTCCTCATACTTTTATAATTGGGATTTTGGGGGATTTATGCTAGCTACACCAAAACCTAAAAGAAAAACTATTATCAATAATAACAGATTTATATATAAAATAAGCAAAAGTGCATTGGGGTGATGAGTCACTAGTCAGTTACAAGCAAGAAAGTACTAGGTGGTATCTGAAAGGATGTATTTTGTGTCCACTACCTGGTGTATCCCAATTGGTAAATCTTATGTCAATAAAATGCCAGTGTATGATCTCCGAAAGGGAAGGCTTCAAAATAAATCCAGAATTAACTTACTATAAATGAATAGTTGTGGTGTTAAGAAGGTCTTTTCCCTGTTAATTAAACTGAGAAATTACCCAGTAGCATTAGCTGCTAAATTGAATCACTGGAATAATTGGTTTAGGTTAGAGCTTAATCTTACAAAAACTGACTGAGAATACAACTGATCTAATTAATGACTCAGTAGCTACAAATGGCCAAAAGTTCCAATAAACTACAATGGGGTCTCTCATCTCCATGCCACATATTTGTATACATATTGCAAATCATCTGCAGAAAACACTTTTTTTCTGTCTATTTTTCTGTTTTCTGGACCTCCTACAGCTACCTCTATGCTTTTGGTGTTCAAGAACAACACATATGATACTATCATTTGAACAGAGGAAACACCGTATTCTAGTAAGCAGGAGATGTATAAATCAAATGTGATGATACATTAAATCCCTTTTCTGTCTTTCTCTTTTATCTCATCATACAGAGCTTCCTTTTCCTACCTACAGTATGTATGTATCAAACTCCTTGTTTTTAATAATACACTAAAAATAGGGATGAAGGGTTGAAACCACCACCATTAGGTATTAATGGTACAGGTCTGCTGTAATAATAATAATAATAATAATAATTATTATTATTATTATTGTTTAATTTTTTACACAAATATCTGCTATAACTGAAGAATATTATCCTTGAAGATTTACTTTTCATTCTACTCTCACCTTCAAGTACTGTCACAAAGGTAGCAAAAACACTACATTTCTATCTGGGATTAATTTCTACCATTATGTCACTATTGTTGTCACTATACATCAACCACTCATCTGGGGTTTTAGAAAAACTTGAATTTAAATTCACATATCAAACTAAGTCAACAATTACCCTTTTTTTTTTTAGCTCCAAAGTATGAATAAAACAGTTAGTTACACTTGACCATAAGAATAGCACATTTAGTCATCTAAGTAGTACAAATATATAATATCACTTTGTTTAGGATAAAGTTATACAATAAGATATCATCCTGTTTGTCTGTATAAATAAATAAATAATAATAATAATCATCATCATCATCTTTATTTATATAGTGCCAACAAATTCCACAGCACTTTACAATGTAGAGGGTATAATTACAGACAAAAAGACAGACATTACACAGTGAGAGCTACTTACAGATGAGACACAAGGTGTGAGGGCCCTGCTAGCAAGAGATTACAATCTATTAGGGTGTATGGGGGAGAAGAAGGGTGAAAAGTTCTAAGTTTACAATTGTCTAACCATGTACATCAACCAAGTAACTACAATTTGCTGATAAATTTTGGATAAAAGCATAAGGCCAAGTCTACACGGCAAAAGCTAAAATGCTGTTGGAAATCTGACAGCATTTTAACATCACCGTACCACGTTTTTGTTGTGGCTTTTGTGGTCAGTTTTCAGATTTCGGCCGGCCCTTATATATTGAACTGTACTAGAGTCTACCATAATAGAGCGGATTATAGAGCAAGTTCAGTAAGCCGACGATTTTGAAATCCGACAATAGAAAATCCGAGTTGTGTATACCACAGCTCGGATTTTCTATTGAGGTGTATGGGCACTGGTTTAGAGTCGGATTCCTGTAGATTCTGAATGCTGAATACACTTAAAAATCTGACCAAAAACCAATGCTGTGTAGACATGACATAAGGGCATGGGAAATTAGAGGTCGACAAATCATACAGGAAAAGCCCCGTCATGTATGATAGAAACAAAACAAAAAAAACATTGAAGTCTGAAGAAGGTGTTGTAGAGCAAAGCATAACTGAATTTACATTTCTCATTACATGATCAAACAAAAAGTAGAAACTAGACTCAACTGTGTAGCGGCCATATGCCGCTACGCAGTTGAGTCATAGTATGACCACTTCTTACTTTTAACGGTCGCAGCACGTAACTCATGAGGGAAGTCACGTGTGGGGAGCCGGGTTGGTGGATATGTAAGGTGTGTGATAGGCTTACATATCCCTCATTGCTGTCTTGGGTATAAAAGGGTGATTTATCATAATTAAATAAAGCAATGATTACTGACTTTTGGGCCAAAGGTGGCAGAATTTTTGAAACTGTGCAGGTCATAAACTGTACAAGCTGCTGTGATGAGAAGATATTAGGACAAATGGCCCCATTGTGAATAGTCAATGTGGAAACTGTGGAGCACTATGTGCCAATGATGTGAGAGACGAACGTCAGCTACAGATGTGCAAACCAAAATACTACAGTGCAGCAGCTCACAGCTAAGATGAGCCAGAGGGCTACCAGACATATGGGTAAAGCAACTGTTTAGTAAACGCTACTGTGTATGGAGCTCTGAAGCAGATGTATGGTCATTGCATTAATGAAGTTGTGTTGGCATAAAAAGCTTCAAATTTTCTAAATTAGATCTATGCTGGTTGGCCAAGGGTTACCTTCTCCATTGAGTCATGTTTTCTGCTTTATCCAACAGATGGACATTGGCATGTCAGGCGGGAAAAAGAGAACAAACACTCTGCAACCAATGCTGGATGAACACAAACTGGTGGTAACATCATAATGGTTTGGGGAATGTTTTATTGGCATTCTCTGGATTCATTCATAAATCTATTAGGCACTCTAAACCAATTTAAGTATAAATCCATCTTTGCAGATCACATATACCTATATATCACATACTTCTCTTGGTTAGATGGGATCTTCCACTTAGACAATGCAACATGTCACACAGCTAAATATGATTATCAGTGGTCTTGTATGTATTCCATTTTCTAATTATTGCTCCCACAGTTGATTTATTCACACCAAGCTGCTTGCCTATTGCAGATTCAGTCTTCCCAGCCTGGTGCAGGGCTACAATTTTGTTTCTGGTGTGCTTCGACAGCTCTTTGGTCTTCACTGTAGTGGGGTTTGGAGTGTGACTGTTTGAGGTTGTGGGCAGGTGTCTTTTATACTGATAACAAGTTCAAACAAGTGCCATTACTACAGCTAATGAGTGGAGGACAGATGAGCCTCTTAAAGAAGAAGTTACAGATCTGTGAGAGCCAATCGTGCTTGTATGTGTAAGGGCTGGGTAGTGGATCCACTGGACCACCGCAAGCGATGGTAGTTAAGCCACGCCAGGGAACGGAATCTAAGTAGCCCCCGGTTTTCACCAGAGCCCGCCGCAAAGCGGGATGGACTTGCTGCGGCGTGAGGCTACCAGGTCGTCCCCCCTGACGTGACTTGCTTGCGGTGGCAGCCGAGGTGCAGCGTGGTACAGAATCGTAGTCCGAGAATCGTAGTCGTGGGCAGGCAGAAGGTCAGGGCAGGCGGCAGAGGTTCGGAGTCGTGGACAGGCAGGAAGGTCGGGGCAGGCGGCAGAGGTTCGGAGTCGAGGAACGTAGCAAAGGGTCTGGTACACGGAAAGGCGAGAATACACTTAGGGAACGCTTTAGCTAAGGCACGAGGCAACATAGATCCAGCAAGGAGTGTTAGTGGGACGTACCTTAAGTAGGAGAAGCGCCAGGCAATTAGCCAATTAAAGGGACGCTGGCCCTTTAAATCCACGAGAACGAGCGCGCGCGCGCCTTAGGACACAGGCACGCGCGCCTCGGCCGGCAGAGGACGCGGACGGCACAGGAGCGAGGTTAGGTGAGTCCCTGGCAGCTGCGGCCCCCCGGCTCGTCCCGCGGCCAGCGGCGGCACCCGACCCCGGTGGGCACCCGGACAGAGGGGCACGGGTGCGCCCGCGGCCCGCGGGCCGGGGAGCAGGAGGGGCCGTGACAGTATGTAGGTGACCAAATACTTATTTTCCATCATAATTTGCAAATAATTTATTTCCACATCAGACAATGTGATTTTCTGGATTTGTTTTCTCATTTTGTCTCTCATAGTTGAGGTCTACCTATGATGTCAATTACAGACCTCTCTCATCTTTTTGAGTGGAAGAACTTGCACAATTGGTGGCTGACTAAATACTAAATACTTTTTTCTCCACTGTACATAGAAGACAAATAGATGATACAGAAATGTGGGAAAGAAGGGAATATAGCTGTGTTCATACATGTATGGATATAGCAGAGTATAACTTGATTGTGATATCATGGATTTTCATGTTATCTGTTACCATGTTGCATTATCTGTCAAGTTAAACTTTGCTACATCTGTCAATCATAATGGAAGCCATAGAAAAGCATTGAAAGTATTGAGATAAATTTATATGCCCCATTTTCAGAGTTTGTTGATTGCAAAGTTAAGCTTTGCTACATCTGTATTATAAATATTTTACAATGTTCTCGCTGGACCACATTTGTACTACAACTTTTATCCTCTCGATAGCTTATAACACAAGAATAAAGAGGTTAAGACTTTATTATTGATGGCCTGTCCCACTAATATCAGATTGGTGGGGTTCCGGGCACCCACACTGATCAGCTAATTGAAGAGGCCATGTTGCTCTGACGACCTCTTCATTGTTTACCAGACATAGATCTATATATCTCAAATGAATTGGATTGAGATGTGTATATATGCAGAAGGTCTATGAACTGCAGTATAAACCCTTTAATTATTCAAACATTTTACATTTTTGGGTTGATTAGCATCAGGCTCTGAAAACTATTTTAAGGTAATCAAAAAAAGGGTTGGTAAGTGGAAAAATGAATCTATAAGAACCTCATAAAGTAATAGGAAGAAAGCACTTACACTGGGCATTTGAGAAGGGAGGAGATCAAAAGGGCAACTAGTGCAAGAGCCGTTAGTGAGAAATCTGCTTCCAGAAATTCATTTTTTTGAAAGGTAAATAATTACTGGCAATTACTAAATTTTTTTCATTTACTGTACTTTCTACTAAAAGCACAACATGCTAAGGCTCATTTGATTGCCGGTGCAATGCTACTATTTACGACTGTACTTAATCTAGCACCACACTTTAACATGTGGCTTTCTTCACTTACTTCATTCAGAAGCCAGAAATTCAACATCTCTCATTCTTTATACTGGAAGGAGAAAAAATACTTTCCAGTACATTGTGACCCGTCATTAGGAAAACAATGCTGTAAAAAAATCATTGGTGGAGATATACTAAGCAAATCAGGACAGAATTTTATCTCAGGTGGTACCTATAAAATTATGTGTTAGTTTTTTGCACCTCACTGGACACTCCCAAAAAATGTCCAGTTAATCAGTAAAACTTAAGAAAAGGGGATCTATCTGGCTTAAAATACACCACATTACACAGAGCTATGGTGTACAATATTGGTGTAAAGTCAGCTAATTGTTGACATCAGGAAGAAAAAAGTGCCCAACAAGTCTAAAATGATATTCCAAATCAATCACACAGCATGAGGAATTTCAGCTTGGTATAAGTTGAAGCAGTTATCCACCAATGGGTTTCATAGTTTCATAGTTTGTAAGGCTAAAAAAAGACAAGTCTCCATCTAGTTCAGCCTGTTGTGCTAAGGTGTTGATCCAGAAGAAGGCAAAAAACCCCAATGGGGTTTAGAAGCCAATTGTCCTCATTTTAGGGAAAAATTCCTTCCTGACTCCAATCTGGCAATCAGAAAAATCCCTGGATCAATGACCCCTCTCCTGAATCCTAGTCACTGTAACTTGTTATATTATTACGCTCCAGAAATGCATCCAAACCCTTTTTGAACTCGGTTATTGAATTCACCATGACAAGTCCCTCTGGCAGAGAATTCCATAGTCTCACTGCTCTTACAGTAAAGAATCCCTTTCTATGTTTATGTAGAAACTTTCGTTCCTCAAGACGTAAAGGATGCCCCCTTGTTCTAGATACAGCCCTGTGTATAAATAAATCTTGGGAGAGATCTGTATATTGACCTTTAATATATTTAAACATATTTATTATGTCCCCCCCGAAGCCTTCTTTTCTCTAAACTAAATACCCTAATCTTGCCAATCTTTCTGTGTACTGTAGTCCACCCAGTCCTTTTATTATTTTTGTTGCCCGCCTTTGTACCTGTTCAAGCTCTACAATGTCTTTCCTGTGCACTGGTGCCCAAAACTGTACACAATATTCCATGTGTGGTCTAACCAGTGACTTGTATAATGGGAGAATAATGTTCTCATCATGTGCATCTATGCCCCTTTTTAATGCACCCCATGATCCTATTTGCTTTGGCTGCTGCTGCCTGACACTGGCTGCTACAATTAAGTTTACTGTCCACCAGGATTCCCAAGTCCTTCTCCATGTCACTTTTACCCAGTGTTTTTCCATTTAACATGTAATCATGTAATGGATTTCTCTTCCCATGTGCATAACCTTGCATTTATCAGTGTTAAACCTCATCTGCCATTTCCCTGCCCAGGCCTCCAACTTATCCAGATCCCTTTGTAATAACATATTATCCTCTATTGTGTTGATTACTTTACAGAGCTTAGTATCGTCTGCAAAGATCGATATTCTACTGTGTATTCCCTGTGTAAGATCATTAATGAAAACTTATTAAGGGTTAACTTATTATCATTTGAGCTTTTCTCTTGCATGGACAACGTGTTATCTTTGTCTTGCACATCAATCAAAATGGCATTGTCCTACGGATCTATCTTTTGCTTCACCCCCTAATCACCAAGGGACGTAAGCATACATATTGATATATGTAGTTACATAGTTACATAATTTGTAAGGCCAAAAAAAGGCAAGACATCCATCCAGTTCAACCTGTTGTGCTATAGTGTTGATCCAGAGGAAGGCAAAAAAAAACAATGAGGTAAAAGCCAATTGTTCTCATTTTAAGGAAAAAATTCCTTCCCCACTCAAATCTGGCAATCGGAATTATCCCTCCAGAATCCTAGACACTATAACTTGTTATATTATTACACTCCAGAAATGCATCCAAACCCTTTTTGAACTCTGTTATTGAATTCACCATGACAAGTTCCTCTGGCAGAGAATTCCATAGTCTCATTGCTCTAACAGTAAAGAATCCCTTTCTATGTTTATGTAGAAACTTTCTTTCCTCAAGACGTAGAGGATGCCCCCTTGTTCTGGATACAGTCCTGGGTATAAATAAATCTTGGAGAGATCTCTATATTGACCTTTGATGTGACTTGTATAATGGAAGAATAATGTTCTCATCATGTGTGTCTATGCCCCTTCTAATACACCCTATGATCCTATTTGCCTTGACAGCTGCTGTCTGACACTGGCTGCTACAATTAAGTTTACTGTCCACCAGGATTCCCAAGTCCTTTTCCATGTCACTTTTACCCAGCATTTTTCCATTTATTTAACATGTAGATATGTAATGGATTTTTACTCCCCATGTGAATAACCTTGTATTTATATGTGTGAAACCTCATCTGCCATTTCTCTGCCCAGGCCTCCAACTTACCCAGATCCCTTTGTAATAACACATTATCCTCTATTGTGTTGATTACTTTACAGAGCCTAGTATTGTCTGCAAAGATTGATATTCTACTGTGCAATCCATGTGTAACATCATTAATGAAGATGTTAAAGAGGATAGGGCCCAATACTGAGTCCTGTGGTATCTCACTAGTAACAGGGATCCAGCCTGAGTATGCACCGTTAATAACCACCCTTCGTTTTCTATCTCTGAGCCAGTTGCTTACCCACTTGCACACATTTTCCCCCAGTCCAAACATTCTCATTTTACTTATCAACCTTTTATGTGGCAAAATATCAAATGCTTTAGAAAAATCTAGATATATGACATCCACTGCCTCACCCCGATCCAGTCTAGAACTAACTTCCTCATAGAAGCTGATGAGATTAGTTTGACCCCATGCTGGAACGGCGTTATACATTTATTTTCAGTGAGATAATCCAGGATAGCATCTCTGAGAAAACATTCAAACATTTTACCCACAATAGAGGTTAAGCTTAGCGGCCTATAGATTCCAGGATCACTTTTTGACCCCTTTTTGAATATTGGCACCACATTTGCTATACGCCAATCCTTTGGGACATACCCCGTTATTAGACAGTCCATAAATATTAAGAAATATCTATGACATCACTTAACTCCCTTAGGACACACGGGTGTATGCCATCAGGACCTGGGTATTTGTGTATTTTAATCTTCTTAAGACAGTGCTGCAATTCTTCCTGGGTTAGACAAAAAACATTTAAGTTGGAGTTTACCTCATCCCTCTGCTCATCAACAGGAAGCTCATCCTTCTCGGTAAATACAGTGGAGAAAAAATTGTTTAGTAGGTTTGCTTTTTCTCATCACCCTCTCCCTCAATGCTTTTCATCAGTCTCTCCCTCAATGCTTTTCAAAGGACCAATATTTTCTGTTTTAATCTTTTTACTATTTATATAGTTAATATATATTTTGGGGTTACTTTTACTTTCTATGGCAATATATCTTTCTGTCACCAGCTTTGCTGCCTTTATCAATTTTTTTTTAAATATTTTATTTTTTTCTTAAAGTTTTTTAGTGCCTCTTCACTGCCCTCCTGCTTTAGTAGCTGAAACACTTTCTTTTTGTTATTTATTGCCTCTTTTACATGTCTGTTGATCCATATTGGGTTTGTCCTGTTTCTAATTATTTTATTACCATAAGGTATGTACCTCTCACAGTGGTAGACTAGGATGTTATTAAAAATATCCCATTTATTATTTGTTCTGCCATTTTTAAACACATTGTCCCAGTTAATACTGTCTAGAGCCTCCCTGAGCAGAATAAAATTAGCCTTCCTATATATAATTCAGTGTTTTTGTGGCTCCATGACAAAAAACTCTATTGAAGGATAAAAGGAAATTTTTTTTATTATGGTCCCTATTTCCTAGGTGCCCCTCAACCTGAACCTTTGTTACTCTGTCAGGTCTATTAGTGAATATCAAGTCTAGAATAGCCTATCCTCTAGTCGGTTTCTGCACCATTTGGCAAAGGTAGTTATCATTAGTTATTGACAAAAACCTGTTTCCTTTATGAGAGCTACAGGTTTCAGATTCCCAATTTATGTCTGGGTAGTTAAAGTCGCCCATAATAACAACCTCATTCTGATTAGCTGCCTCATCTATTTGTAAATTATTCAGTTTTCTATATTGTGGTTTTCTTTGGTTACTTTGGGTGTCATTACTGTTCTTCTTGAGGAACTCTACTATTTAGGAGAAATGCCTTGAAGTATAATTATCAGGTGCATACTTAACCTTATTGTTCATAACTCTGTTACCACCATACTAATTGTTGTCCCAGTCCATAGTCTTTGTTTTGTTTCTTATTAGTTTATATTTCTGAATATTTGTGTCCTCTTTACAGAGGGGTGTGTTTTTTTTTATATATATTTGTGTATATCCGTAGGTTTAGTGGCACTATTTTAGGGTTATTTACTTATATCTCCTTCCTAGTTTGTGAGTATTTAGGGAAGGTAAATAATAGGGTATTTTTAGCTTATATTCTTGTCAGGTTTGCCCTTATTGGGGTGGTTACCCAAAATTTAATGCAGAGGTAGTTATTGCTATGTTTAGGGAAATTGTAGGTTTGTATTTCTATTTTTAATAGCTTAATTAGATTAATAAAAGTTTTTTATTAATCTTTTTTATTTAATCTTTTCGGTTTATGTATCTAGTCTAAGGTAATACCTTTTTGGTAGTTATTTGGTTATAATTTGAAGCTGTTTAACTTTTAAATCAGCCAGTACCATGCTATACATTGATGACAGGTAAGCACCAGGAAATATTTGTCTTCAAATGGAAATTTTGATTGGCTTTAACTACTAGTCACTTTGTAAGTGACTGTGACTTTGTAAGTGAGCTGAATGTGAGAAACGCTGCATTAAGTAGGTGGAACTGAGTCCTGGCTCTTTATCTTTCCGTTTATTTAAATATTTTTAAATTTTAGTAAAATGATCATAGATCTGTAAGTCTCCACATACCTTCACGGTTCCTTTCTTATATGAGGAATATTACCCATTTAAAACTGCATCCAGAGCTTTTTACTCAGCCACAACTCTGTTTTACAATGATAATGGGCAAAAAACATAAAAGAGCTGTCTGCAGATGGGATTCTGGCTTGACTTTAACTCCAAGTCACACTGCAATACTCAATGAGTCAAATTGGATTTGAGGAACACTACCTCCTATAGGTGGCATTGAGTCCTGGTTCTTTATGTTGAGCCCTTTTGAATAAGTGTATGCTAGGATTCATAAATTTGTCCCATCATCTCTCCGACTAGTGCCCCATTTCAACATTAGCAAAACAACTGCAGTAATAGATTAGCCATCCTACACTGCTGGGCGGACCATCTTTCTCAGTGTTATTCAGTGGAAATAACAGCTGGTGGCATCGGTCAATATGAACCACCAGCTCTCTCCACTGATCGTTAACAATGGACCCTCCTATTTGATGTCTCAATTACATCTGATGTAGCTATCTAACTTTATTCCAGGTTTTATCAGTCTATTTCTACAAAGTCCTCTCTAGCCAGAACACAGTGATTCTTGTACCCCACCATTGACTGTTGACTATGATAAAATTTTCTGTAAATTATTTTTGACTTTTTTTTATATTTAATAATAAATTATAATAAATTTAACACTATAACTATAAAGGATTTATCTTCTGTGTATTTAACCAAGTGAAATATTAAAGTATAGGGTGCACAACCACACTACTAACGGTTTAGTCTATCTATCTATCTATCTATCTATCTATCTATACGTATATGAATACCTTGGAGATCATATATGTGTGTATAAATGTACATTTACTATTGATGATGACAATGACTTTGCCCTTTAATTGGGCTACTGGTGCTTTATGCATTAGCAACACCAACAGCATGTAGCTAATCCAGGGGAGCACCAGAAACCCTCAGAAGGAGAAAGCAGTGCTGCAATCATATAAGGGAGAGTCTGCCATGTTAGTCAGTTAATGGTAAGTTGTAGTTCACTAAAGTTGGAGAATGTTAGGGTTCCTGGTGTTCAGCATGAAAGGGTTGTCTTCACACTAGCTCTCAGTGGAGCAGAGACAGGTAAAGGCTGGAGATCAGGCCTATAGAGGAGGATTACAGACAGAGTCAGAGAAAAAGAAAAGGAAATGAGAGACAGACAGCAGTAGTGGAAGAGATAGAGAAGAAAAGACTGAGAGCAGTATAGCCCATGCATACATTCATGGGGGAACGGGAACCCCCCATTCTGTATAAGTAGACACCTTAGTGGCTATGCCTGGAAGACCACAACTGTAAAGACAATCTCTGCTTGGCTGAAGGCAAATGCTGTCAAAGTGTAATAAGACAAGTGTAATGAGTCAAGACAAATTTGTGAAGTGTATCAAATGTGATGACCTGTCTGTGTGTGGGAATCAGTATTGAAACATTCTTAAGTTAGGCACTGTATGTAAAAGCCTGCTAATACCCTGGTATTAATACCGGTAGGCCTATACAACCTTCACTCCTGCCACCGAAGTGCACCTTTCTCTGGCGCCTTAAAAAAATAAGCCAAAAAAATAACTCAGTTATGTACAGCGCCCTGGAATCAAGGGCGCTCTAAAATTAATAACAATAATAATAATAATAAGACTAGAGTTTACACAAGCCATGGAAAGGCCTGTGCAGAATATGATCATGCCTGTCAGAACAGACTCCCCAGCTTAGCCTTTATAACAGCATGGCGGCATCTCCCCACCACTTCACAGCTAGGTTAGCAGTGGTTCACTCAGCACTTTTAAACATTACTAAGTAAGTTGAAAGAACTTGCTAAAAGATGGCTAAAATAAGAAACTTTTATTTGAATTTTCCAGTAACGGTAAATTGACTTTTTTGAATGAAAAATGTTATCCTTAGAATAGGCTTTGCAGTGACACAGCGTGTCTGCACAGCATTTGGCTGTGTTATGGCTGATACATGTAAACTTACCCTGAGGTTCACAGAAGTAAAACTATGTGACATCCTTTATCCTCATAGTAATAACTGTTAAAATTAATTCAATTTAGTTTAATTTACAATAGCCTTCAGCTGAGGTTCAGTGAATGCACCCCACTTTTAACTGAAGTCCTTCTTGCAGTTGGATAGTGGCAGCAGTCTATCTTATAAAAGCATGTCTGTACCTTACTCCATAAAGAACATTTTAAAATCAATAAAAAGATTCGGGATTAGCATACTTTGTGAAATGTCAAGAAGGCAGGCATTAGCCTGATGCAAGCTGTCCACGTGCTGACATTCCGATGTTCAAGTTAATGCTCGCTAAAGGTGAATGATGCAGATTTATGTAAAATCATAGCTTTCACCTTCATTCCTCAGCATATTCAGTTCCATTTAGAGCTGCTAGGTCCTACTCCTCATAAATACTGTGTACATTGCTGAAGTTGTTGGAGAATTCAGTAGTTATAAAATATGGGGCCACCATTTAAATGAAAGAAGGAAGTACAAAGAAACGTTTAAGGTGATAAAATTAGATACATTAGAAACAGCCAGAAAATTGTGAATTACAGATGATCAATGCAGCAGAGCATAGCTCTAGAGTTTAGCTCAATTTATTTCCCCACTATGTCAATGGTTTCCAATGGATACACTCTCTGGAACATATTTATTTCAACAGTCACTGTGCATTAGGAGCAGAGGCATAATACCTGTGCATTAGGAGCAGAGGCATAATACCTGTGCATTAGGAGCAGAGACATAATACCTGTGCATTAGGAGCAGAGGCATACTCTAAAGCTCCTGAGTCTAAAAACAAAGGGCAACATGAATGTATATGCCTGCACCATTTTTTGTGTATCTGGCGCCAAAAAACTGTTGTAGCACTGTACTATAGATGTTTAATCAGTCATTAGCCCAAACTTGGTGCATTCTGCACTAGACACAACACTTTTGAATGTGCCAAAGTTTGGTGCAAAACTACCATATAAAGTTTGCCACATAACGCTCTGTGTTCTACAATGTTTGGCGCATAACGCTTTCATACATACTTTACAATCTATGTATACTCACATACAAAATATGACATACTGTACTACACACTTGAATTGTATAAGAAATTTATTGATAACTTCATATTAAAGCGACCAATTCAACACATAAACGTTTTCGGTCCTGTTTAGACCTTCATCAGATGTGTCGCTTTTAAGTAATACCATAGATATAAGACAGGCGATCCTAAAGTATGATGAATACTGGCCGCAGCACAGTGGTGTAAGGAAGAAAGTGTTGTATCTGGTGCTCTATAGCCACCCCTTTTAAGGCCGGGTCCACTTATGTCCAGCAATCCTGTCCATCCTGGATGGAAACACTGGATGCAACAAGCAGGATATGTTGTATCCAGTGTTGTATCTGGTGCCCTATAGGTAACCCCTTTAAGGCCGGGTCCACTTATGTCCAGTAATCCTGTCCACTCTGGATGGAAACACTGGATGCAACAAGTAGGATGTGATGTATCCAGTGTTCTATCCGGTGCCCTATAGGCAACCTCTTTAAGGCTGGGACCACTTATGTCCAGTAATCCTGGACATAACCTGGATAGAAACACTGGATGCAACAAGCAGGATGTGTTGTACCCAATGTTCTTCTGGTGCCCTATAGGCTGAAATAAAATCTATAGATAATCCAGAATAATTGCCATATGGCATGGTTGCACCAGATTTAAATAAGTATGGCAAGCAATATTTTTCGATTAGGTGCAACCAAATAACAGATCTGATGCAGCATGCTGCATTTTTTTTTTCTTAGCTAAAATGACAGACACCTTGAAGGAAACACTATACTAACAAAACATTCATTTCATGGACTTTATACAGCAGGTCCAAATCCTCCATTTTGGCCCTTACAGGAAACGTGTTTACAGATAATAGTGAGTTGTAGTGCCAATTATATTGGAACATTTCTGTTTTCCAGATCAGGAGTAAAATATATCAAATCAAAGTCCAGACACTCTTGACGGAAAGCGACAGATCTGATTATAATCCATAGGGTCTGTAGAGTGCCATTGGTGTCTGTCATGTAATAGATCTAGCGCCATCTCTGCAATGAAGTCTGTGAATGGAACCTCTGGTGCTGGGCCTAACATCTAGAATGTAAAGACACATATATGAAAACTGTCTAGGGGAGCTCTGATGGGTTGCTTTGGGCAACAAAGAAAGTCTTATACCTGGACAGTTTTCATACATGTCCCCCTTAGTTTTATTTATCCTGCTAAAGGGCTTTTAGCCCAAGAACTCTTCAGGGCTCAGGTGCAGCTGTTACTTTGTCCCCCAAAGAGTATGCCTATCCCAAAGACCTCGCTGACCTGTAGGTATAATCTACCAGTTGTATAATTGATTTTTAGACTGAGGCATGTAAAATTACATTTCATCCTACCGAACATGAATTTACCATATGTGACACCTGTTATTTCCTGTATATATTATATTTATGTCAAGATTGCTTACGGATATAAATTTATAGCTGTAAAGAGACAAATTAAAAGAAAACCAGATAACTTCAACTAATGAAAACTGCAATTATGCTTTTAAAAGACTTTACAGCTATGCATGATTTGCATCTTACAGTTAGAATTAATAGCTTATTAAACGAAGCCCCATAAACTGCATAATACAACATGTTTCATGAGTTTAGAAGTCATCTATTAAATAATTGCATAAACAGCAATTCCTTTATGCACTCGTATTAACAAAATGGCTCGTTCTGAAAATAAAGCAAGGCCACTACTGTACATTGGTTTATTTCCGAATTGCAGTCTACTGGCATGACCACAGGTTGATGACAATAAAGTTCCCCTGGCTGTCTTGTAATATTTTGAGACCCCTGCTACTGAAATGAAGATGGAACAATTATTCATCTGTGTACTTATAGGACCTGTACCAGCTTACCAATCAAAGGTCTGTTCTTTTTTGCCGGAAACAGCACTAGTCTTTTCGATGCAGTGTGCCTGGTTGGTATTGTAGTGAATGTAAGTAAATGAGATTAAACTCCAGAAACAGCATGTGGACCAGTGGGTCACTTAGGGATATTTAAAAAAGGTAGGGGTGATTTTTTTCTCCCTCAATACATATAAAAAAATAATAAACCTGGGCTTGACAATTTTGGGGTGCTACCCTGTTTCCCCAAAAATAAGACACCCCCGAAAATAAGACACAGTGCATTTTTGTATGCAATTCAAAGTTTGGCTCAACAATAAATGTGAATTCTTGTTCTTAAAAAAATAAGACATTCCCTAAAAATAAGTCTTAACTTGTCCTTAGGAGCAAAAATTAATATAAGACATTAATATAAGACACTGTCTTATTTTCGGGGAAACAGGGTACTATTGAATTCTAACCCATATTAAAAGCATTTAGTATATGTATAAAGATGAGAAGGTACAGTAAGAGGTGTGAAGAGGGGTATGAAGTAAGAGTTTAGTTTAGTGTATGGTAAGATTTTTATTGCTTCTGGCCCAGGGACAGACACAGACAGACCAGGGCCCTTTATATGATTGACTTGCTATCCAATAGCTTACCATAAAGTACTCAATTATGGCTGGCAGTGACATCTCACTGCACCATGTAACCTGATCTTAGATTACAACAAAAACCATTGAAAACATTTAGATAACTTTCGTTGTCATGATATCATTGTGCCTTATCTGTAAAGTAAAAAAAAAAGAAGATATTTACCTAGCTGTCCTCTGATGCTGCTGCTCTGGGATGCAAACTTCTCCTCTGTGTCAGAACGAGAACCTGGAAGTCAAGAAGAGCAGATCGCCAAGAAATCCGGAGTGGCAGCAGCAGGGACATATAGATAAATATCAAGTTTTATTTCTTTTTGCCCCACCCTGGCCTCAATCCCATGTATTTTTTTAATGGATAACCCCTTTAAGCGTTGCTATATCTGTATATTTAAAAAAATCATTATCTCAGTCTCTTACATGCAATCTAATAGACAGTAGGAAACAGTTTGGTGTTTTTATGGTGCAGATGGGACCTCTAACCTATTGAACCCCTGAACAACTGGAAAAATTGCACCTATAGTACGTCAGCCACTGTTCTGAACAGACTAGCCAATTTAACCTTACATATCTATAAAGGCGGAGTGGCTACCTGCCCGGGCGTGATCACTATACTTATTAAATATTCGACTCTCTCAGAACAATAGGGTTCATATCACATTGTTGTAGGTACCAAGGAAAGAAAGCACGGTTCTTTTTCAGGTTGCCTTTAAATGATTCTTGACACAGCTGGTTCAACATTTTTATTTACACACTGGAAAAGACTGAAGACTTTTGTGGATTTGTTAGAAGATTAAGAGGATTTATCTAAAATAAGCCAGACTTACGTGAGGAATATAACCAGCACTGCTAAAGTAGAATAAAATGAATGGATTTTGAACAAGGGTGGATATTTCTAATGTTTTTGAATATTGAATCCATAACTGTAACCTTTTTTGTATCAAATTTAGATATTACCTATATAAATAACATATATGAAGAGTAACCTCTACAATGAAGAATATTTGTATATCTCTGTCCTATATAGAAAAACTGCTATTAGTGAAGTAGATGGCTAAAGTTCCAAAAGAAAATTGTCTGCTCGCTCAACCTTTTTTGGCTCAAGGGTCAGGTTTTCTGATTGTACTACTGTATATTCAATGGCTATAATAAAACTTAAAGGGATGTTCTCATCAAGCTGTTTCACAGCTAACTTCAGACATGCACTTTCTGGTTAGACTCTGGGTTGTTCTACAGCAGTGATTAGCATATTAGTTCTGCTATTTCTAGCCGAGTCTGTTAGAGGACCATTGGCAATGGAAGAATTTATTTAGTGGGGTAGTAGGCTACAGAGCTTTAAAGGGTTATAGTTCATCAGTAAGGAATATGCACACATTTCTGGGCTGATGATAAGAAACAGCAGGAAGTTGCATCAAAATCCCAGCTTTGGGCTCTAGAGCCTGTTAAAGCAGAAAGTGACATTTGGTAACCTAGGTAAGCATTTGTACATAGTCAAGAGATATGAATTAGATACTCCTCAGAGTAAGAGTAATGTATTTGGTAATAGTCTTTATTTCTTTTGCCCTTATGTTGAAACCTAATCAATAAAATGCTAATACCACTTTGAAAGAGTTTTCACATCTGAGGGGTTTATAACACGCCCTTCATTGGGAGAAATAAGGGTTCAATCTCCAGAGAGTCGGTAAGCCTTCTTTACCATAAGAACTGTGAATGTGCGGAATAACTGCTTCAAAGAAGGAACAAGTGAGGGCTTCAAAAAAGACTTAGACAATAATGTACAATTGAGCAATATTTACACCTATGTAGCCATATAAAATTCTTGCTAAAATGTTGATCCAGTCTGATCACTATTTGAGATGAGGAGTAAATTATTTATTTTAGGGCAGCTTGATTCATGCCTTTTGAGTTTCATATTCTGGATCAATAGGTGAAAACAAAGGTCAATATTATCTATGCCCTCCATTTATCAAGGGAGGAGGACCCAAAGTGAAGAAAAGTCCATGCACATTCACATCTGTCTTCATCAAAGTTTGAAGGAGTTACAAAAACATCTGAGCTTTTTGTTACCTTAATTTATAATAGTAGGAGCCACAATTATGAGAATACTAGTCATGACATTCACTAGACATAGTAAAGTAATAGCTCTGCTTGGAGCATTGCTTGTAACTTGTAGCATTTTTAGCATACAGTAGAAATACCTTTTTCATCCTTTTTGCTTACCTACTCCCCCCATACTTTGCTGTTGCTACAAATCTGTTATGAACAGAACCATTGGCTTCCCCTTCTGGCAGCTGACTATATAGTCCCTTTTTACTTCCCTTGCAAATATGTTACATAGGATCCAGAGTATTGGAGATATATGTTTTGTGACATCCAAAGTATCCACTCCCTTAGACCCCAATGACAACATGATGAAATCAGACCATGAAGAATAAGAGAGCATTTGCAGTGTACACAATCAGCTGTCAGGATGTAGAGCTTCAAAGTCCTAATAAGCTGAGAAGGAGTCTTCTTAGTTGTAATGTTACTGCAAAGGTACTAGACCTTCCTTGACAAGCAGGGCAGAAAGCTTCTTCAGTCCGCTGCTCGCAGTCAACAGAGAATTACAATGTAGAGAGAGAGGAGAGTGATTGAGCATGTGTGTCCACCAGCACTTAGCACAGTAGGAGGACGTACACATTGCTATACATTTTGAATGCCAGATGGTGTCTTATAATGTAATTTAATATCCTAACTCTTTACGAAAATATTTTTAACAGCATTTTAATAGGATATACTTTTTTAGATTTTTTTTAGATGTGATACATGCAATGAATATGCTATGTAATAATGGTACAGCCACTTTAAAAAATCATACTGCTTCTCAGTACCCTATATGACAGAGTCCCCAGCCGCACAGTACTACATAATAATATTAGCTACACAGCACATCCATGTTAGTGCTTGCCAAGCAATGCACTATTAGTTCTTGTCCAAACCGCACTTATGTTGCATACTGGCATAGACCTGTACGGATATCAAAAGACTGCAGCATATCAATAATTGGTGCGGGGGAGACCTGCTCAATAATGATTTTCACCCAGACATCCAATTTATATTTTTTCTGGCCTTTATATAAGATCCAGGCAGTATTTTTCATGTTACTCAATAAAGTTTTTTGAAAAGAAATATTTGAGACTGGTGTGCAACCTTTCTGTATAAAAATCCATTGTTAATTTTTTGGTTTGCACCCAATTATACACTGGATAGAGTGCCAAAGACGATCTTTCCTATAAATTTATATAAGATCCAGGCAGTAGTGCTACTACCATAGCTGAAATAGTCTGTGGAGGATTAAGGAGGCTTTCTCAATAAAAGTTACTTTCAACTGAAGGAAGTTAAAATGAAAATTTTTTTTTTCAATACATAGTTTTTCAGTCAATTGTTTTTATTCTTTTCATTTTTTTGCTCGAGTGCACACAAGTATCTATTATTTCCTGGTTCCCTGTCCATAACTCTGTTATATGATTAGAGCAGAGAGCTTAAAGCTCAGGAGCAAGTTTACTATCTCCAACAAGATTACAGATAAGTCATTGTTTTCAGTCCTCACAGCACATGTACCTTGTGTTTACTGAAGAGATAACATCCATTGTTGTTTTAGCAGAGGAAATATGACATGGTTCACATCTGTTTTGTAGGTTCTGTGTGGAGAATCCGTCACAGATTCCATCGCATTGACTGAAAAAAATAGCACAGCATGCTGCACTATATAGTTTTTTTCTTTTAGGATGACAGAAACCACAGAAGAAACCCCATGGACCCCAATAAGGACCATAAAGCGCCACTGGTGTCAGTTGTATAACAGACCTGAGTCCACCTCTATGGAGGAGGCTCCAACGGGAACCTTCGTTAAAGATGTGAACCTGACTTTAACAGCAGAAGTGTGTATATATAAAAAGCAGGTCATGAAAGTCTAGAGCAGGGGTGTCAAACTGCCGGCCCTCCAGCTGTTGGGAAACTACAACTCCCATCATGCCATGTTATGATTATAAAAATGCAGATGGGTTGTAGTTTCCCAACGCGGAGGGCCGGCAGTTTGACACTGTGGCCCTAGAGTCATCAAATACAGTATGTGAATGTGGCAAGCAATGATTTAGTGCCTGTGAGCACCGTTCTCTCTGTGGACGATCGGTGCTGTCTGTGGGTGAAAAACTTGATCCTATACCAACCAGAGGGCACTATGTACCAAGCTGATGGACACTTAATCACTCCTTGTACATTCTCATAGAGTATTGCACACTCCTTATGGTGTAGTGCAGTAATTAGCTCCGGTTTTTGAAGAGGCAACTCAGTTACAGTTAAAACTGTTTCCTCTTTCTTAAAATAGTCTTCATGCAAAGATTGCACAAAACATTCTGGAATTAAAGACTGCCTCACATCACTAGAGGTCCTTTCTCCCCTACATCTATTAAGATCTAAAGGATAAGGGGGTTTAAAGGGGAGTGAAAAATTTCAGGGAACATGTATAAATCTCGCTATGGGGGGAGCGCACTTTTTTCGCCAGTTTTCCCGCGAAATTTTGCCTATGTAGTCGGCGCCGGGGTTCCTTACGCGGTGTAAAACGCCGGCCCCCCAGGGGTTTGGGGGCACAGGGGGATTTTAGGCGCAGGCGGGACGAGCCTAAAATTGCCGTCCAGGAGGTGCGCTCATACATGCGGGGAAAAGTTTGCCGCGCCCGCCAGTGTTGGACCCCCTGCGGATTTTCCCGCAAAAGGGGACTCCCCTAAAATTTTTTCCGATTCGAGACAGGCGGGAAAACACGAAAATCAAAAAACATCGGGAATTGCGAATAGAAATTGCCGGGAAATACGTAATCAAATTTTTTAAAGCTCTCTCATTGGTCACAGAAACCAGCCAACTAGAATGTAGCGCAGTGATATGTGAGTGATTACGGACATCGTATTGGGTCGATAGTCGATACGGCAATTATCAATAAGATACCCGAAAGCATAAAGATTTCGCCGATACCATTTTTAAAATCTTTGGGGGCCACAACACCCATTTAACCCCTAAACTGTTAACCCCACAAAAAGTCCGGAAAAGGGTCATTTGGAAACAACAGGTTTAAAAAAAGGAAAAAAAAAAGGGCCATTAAATATCCCCGTCTTTCCCCAGATGACCCTTAAACCGCTGCCCCCAAAAAAAAAGTGGGGGAAATGGGTTTAACCACATTTTACTTGAATGACATTAAATTTTCCCCTCCTAACCGCATAGCCCCAAACCTTGACCCCAATTTAAAAGTGCCGGGAAAAAGGAGCTTTCAACCACCATTTTTTTGAACTGGACATTACTTTACCGTCCCCGTACCGCAGTAGACCATTAAACCCGTCGACCCCCAAATTAAAAAATGGGGAAAAGGGGTTTTTAACCCCATTTTAGTTGAACTGGGGTTGACAAAAAAGTCCTTGCCGAGTATGACCCTTAAACCGTCGACCCCAAATTAAAAAAATGCGGGGAAAAGGGGGTCTTTTAACCAATTTTTGTTGAACTGGACTTGACTATACCCTTCCCTGGGCCCAATGACCCAAAAAACCCCTGACCCCCAAATTAAAAAATGCGGGGAAAAAAAATCCCTTTAAAACCCCCTTTTTTGAACGACATACTTACCTTCCCCGGGCCACAGGGATGACCCCCCCAAACCCGTGACCCCCAAATTTTTAAAAATGCCGGAAAAAAAGGGGTTTTAACCCCCAATTTTTTTGAACTGGACATAATATACTGTCCTTCCCAGATGACCCCTTTAAAAACCCGTTTGCCCACAAATTAAAAAGGGGGGGAAAAGGATCTTTAACCACCATTTTAGTTTAACGGGCATTAACTATAAGTCCTGTCCCATATGACCCAAAAACCCGCTGGCCCCAGATTAAAAAGTGCCGGAAAGGATCTTTCAACAACCATTTAGTTTCACTGGACATTGACTAACCTGTCCCTGGGGCCCCAGCATGACCCCAAACCTGCAGACCCCAATTTAAAAAGTGTCGGAAAAAGGTCTTTCAACACCATTTTAGTTTTATGACATGACTATACCTGTCCTGGGGCCCCAAACTGATCCCCAAACCTGCATGACCCCAAATTAAAATGTCGGAAAAAGGGGGTTTTTCAACCACCATTTTTGTTTTCCGGGGCATTTTCTATTCTGCCTGTAAAAACAGCATGACCCCCAAACCCGTTTGACCCCCGAAAAAAGGGATATCTATTTTTTACAGTGACTGTCATTTAGAATTTTTTGGTAATGACATTTGTTAAAAGAATTTTTTAGGGAAGTTTTATTTATAGTTTTTACATTATTATCATTTTGCTTTTTTTTTTAAGTGTGATAAAATACAACATACCCCCCCCCTGCAGTTTTTTTAAAAAGGGAATTTTTTTCCGGGAGATTTTAAAATTTGCCGCACACCCAGAAGAATACAAATGTCCTAATCATCCCCAAAAAACTTTTAGTGAGAAACATTTGCCCCCTGGCTTCTGATACTGATTCAGCCAATCAATTCAATGGGTTTTATTTTTCCCTTTAAAACCTTCTTCATTGATTAGGGACAGACCCCCTGGGAAAAGGGAAAAAAACCCCCATATGACTCCAGCCCCAGAAAATTTTTTAAACCTCAAATTGGTAATTTGTGTCCCCGCCCCCGGACCCCCTTTTTGACCAAATTAACGTCACAGAAAACACCTTTTCAAAATCGATTTTTTAGGAAATTTTAACTCCCTGTTTTTCCCCAAAAGGGAGACCCTGCTGCCGTCGCCATCTGTTTCACGGGGGGCCCTGCCCGACACAGTGTTGCGGGGAAGACCAGGCTTGTCTGTCATCTATTAAAACGCAGGTTCAGCAGCCCGGCCGGGGTTACAGTGGGGCGGTGAGAGCCCCGGCTAGCGTCCGTATCTATTAACAAGGGTTTAAAAAGCCCTGAAGACGCACAACGAAAACGCGTGCTGAACAAAAGGGCGGGAAACGGAAGGGTGGGAACCCACCTTTCCCCAGTACACAATCAAGACCTGGGTTTGCGCTTTCCCCCCCCTAAAGAGTGCGGACCAATTGAGCTTCACTTGGGAATACGGGGGGGTTAACGCTCCGTTCCACCCAGGTGCCCCCTTTTCTTGCATTCTTTTTCTATTTTATCAACGGCTGGGGGAAACTGTCTCCGACTT